>PVJC01027395.1:0-23222 GCA_004026665.1 Murina feae
CCCGGGAAGGCCCAGGTCCCATCGCACCGTCGGGGGCTCCCTGTGCAGCTGGGAGAAGGCGCTGAGCTCCCCTGCTCCACCGCCACCGCTAATGTGAGTGATGTTGGTGAAATTCTTCCCCAATCAACCATGTAGGACGGTCAGAAAAAGAGAAGGTGCTGAACGACGGTGGCTCATTACAACTGCTGGTTTTGCAGGGGAAATGTCGGTCATATTAGGCTGCACGGTTTACGCTCTATCCTTTGCGCAACATCAAATAAAATCAATGAATGTGTTAATAGTTATTACTCAATTCCCTCAATCATTTTAGCTTGTGTGTGCAATAAAGGCAGTGAAGCATCCCTTTAAATAAAACCAGGATTTCACTGTTTCACCAAGGGCAAGACCCATCAAGGCCACCCAGTTACGCCTCTAAAAAGTACATGCATATGTTCCAAGTTAAAAACTCAGTATCAGTAATATTCCAACAGGCATGTTAACTTGCGATCAGAATTTTACTTCTTAAAAAATTCTTCTATTTTAATCTCTGAACAATGTTAAGAGCACAATTTTATGTAGCGTCCAAGACTGGGAAATCGAAATATACCAGAAATGTGCGCTTCATTTCAACGTACACATTCGTTTAACAAAAACGTCATCTCCAAACGCATAAAAAATGAAGTCACAGGTGATAAATGCATTTCACTTTGAAGATTACTTCCCTACTTTAGGTTAGAAACGTCCATTTAAGGAAAACCCATAGAGATAAAATGGGCACTTTTCCTTTAAGACAAGCAAGATTCTCCCTTGAGCGAGCGCTTCTCCCCGCACAGATTTTAATTGGGGGCAAAAGGGTAATATTCCAGATTAAATGCCAACTATGCTAAAGTAAGGGGGCAGAATTCTCCAATGTCAATCAAGTGCAACACTCAACTTCTGCATTCACTCGGGGACGCTTCTTTAAAGGAGCATTTTTTCTGAGCGTGTAAGCGGCCAGATCTTAAAGGCAAAATTTAGCACAAACAGAAACACGACCATGAAGTAAAACTCGGTCCCACCGAGTAGGCATCTATCTCCCCAGGCCCGAAAACGGAAACCGCCCAGTTTCTGTTCTGCAGACGGGGGACCCCGCAAGGCCCTGCCGCCCCAGGGCGCCTGCGCAACATCCATTAAACCCTTCCTAGGCTAGTCGACGGGAACGGCTTTGAAATTACAGTCAGGTCACGCCTCACTTTAAAATTCATTCGGTGTGAAGCACACCTGAACGACCACTCACCGAAGTGGTCCAAATGCAAGCGACAGGATTTAAGCTTCCTCTCGCGACTTATCTGGTGCTGCCGGAAGCGGAACTCACCAAGTCGTTAAGAGGGGAGGGGCTTATGGGGTGGCGCTCCGGCCAAAGCAGGTTAGGGCGGAACCTTTGGCTCTTGCGGGAGATTGTTCTGCCCGGGGAGGTGTCTGAGTGAGACCCGCAGCGGGCGAGGAGGCGTGGCGGAGGCTCTCGGCTGTAGTAGTTCTCCGCACTACCTCCATGTGGCTCTTGTGTTACTGAAAAGAAAGGAGACCCGCGTCCCCGCTGACAGCTGGAGCCTCCGGACCAATACCTCACCCCTGCCCTCGGGATTCAAAGGGACACCGAGACCTGTATGGTGCGGGCCGCTCGCGTGACCGCCGCAGCCGTGGCAGGTGAGGGTCCCGCGACCGCAGGAAAACCGAGAGATGCGGAACCTGGTCGCCCCGGGTGTGCAGCCGGCCGCCGCCGGGCAGTTGCTTTGTCTCCTGCCGGGCTCTGCGGAGCCGTAGCCACGCGCGCCTCGGAGGGCCGGGGCCGGAGCGACAGGCAGCCCCGCGGGTTGTTTCGCGCTCCCCTTGCTCCTGCTCCTCCATTAGCTTCCCTTTTTCGTTTCTTGGGTTTGGGGTTACCAGCGGCGTCAGCTCCGCGGCGAGCAGCCGAGCTCCTGGCTGGCGCTCCGGGCTGCGGTCCTGCTCCCTCAAAGTAGGCAGTGCTCGAGTCTGGGGACGGACGTGGGGAGAAGCGGCTGTTTTTATCTTCGTTTTCCCGCCTCTGCCCCCTGCCCGTCGCCGCCCGCACCCCCGTTTCAGGGCGATGCAGCTTCCCGGCGCGGGGACTGCTGACCGCGCCTCATCCGTCGCATCCCCGGGCGCTGCGAGGGAGCGGGGTGGGGGGGGGCGGATGTGAGGGCGGCGGCCCCCGGGTCTCCGCTGCCAGGTCCCCCACGGCTTCCTGGGAGGTGCGACCTTTGGAGTCCCGCGGGTAACGCTGGCCTGGCGCGCCGGGAGGCTGAATGGGAGTCAGAAGCATGGCTGGCCTCAGCGCCTACCTGCCCGCTCGGCGCTGCGATGGGCTTTTGTGTTCCTGTCGAACATTCCACAATGGGAAATAAAGTTTCTGTGCCCGGGGGAGATGAAATAGTAAGGACCGCTGGCAGGAGCTGTGCGCCACGTGCTTTACACGTTTCCTCCTATACCCCTCCACGATCGCGGGGGGTAAATGATTACCCGCATTTTACCGAAGACGCCGAGGCTGGGAGAGGTCGCACGACTTGCTAAACATGTGAACCTGCTCGAGAAACCAGGTTTTTCTGGCTCCAGCCTCTGCGTTCTTACTTACTCTACTACGGCTACTGCCCCGCCTGTGTGCCTCGTCGCTTCCAGTTTCTTTACTAGCATTTGCAATGGCTGAAAGCATTTTAAAAAATTTTATTTTTGGGGGGGGAGGGGAGTGTCTAACAAAAGACAGACGTGATCTCTGATCTTTAAGGGGCACCAGTGTTATGATGCGGAATGCAGTGCTTCAGAAAGCAAAATACTGGACTTACTGTAACAGGGGCTTGCGTGAAGCAAGTGATTAACGCAACGATTTGCAGCCAGTGTGCCACAAGAATTCTTAAAACACGCAATACCTGACTCTTTAGTCAGGGGCACTGATGTCTTTTCCCTTAGATCGTCAAATTTTAAAAAATGACCAGCGCCAACACAATAGATGTCCAGTGTGAGTGAATCCAAGTCAGATCAGCAAAAATTATATTTTTTGGTGTGCTTCAAAATTTTAGTTAATTAGTTTATGTGTGCCATGAGATGCAAAAAATGGTATTATTCTGCGCCAGTTAAGTTTAGGTCAGAATCTCTGTTGTAATTATAACTATATACAAACAGCTAACATTTACTTTATGCTTACCATATGCTAATTGCTATGGTGTCTGCATTGCCATTTAATCGTCGAAATAATCTCAAGATTTATCACCCCATTTTACTGGAATTAGATATTTGGGAGTAGAACTTTTGTAGTTATGCTTTGCAGTTCTATCTAGAATTGCATTCAAGTCTTAAGCATATTTGATCAAGTAAGTTCTTATATTAACAGTAATCAAAAGAAATATTTGATATGTAGTTTCATCTTGGTAGGTAATTAGTTTTAATATGACCAAGAAACAAGTACATGTATAAACAGCCTTGAGATTGTATCACTGTTATGTGTAGTTCTTAAACTGATTTTCATGGGCATCTGTTTAGGTGGAGGAGTTTGGATGGCAATCCTCACATACAGTTGCATGAAGGATTTAGTGCACATGTACTTTTTTTCTGAGAGAATCCATAAATTTTTATCAGAGTTGCCGGTTTTTTGACTTCCGAAGGTTTAAGGGCTGATGTTATGATCAAATACTCTTCACTCTAATCTTGTTTTGTTGATTTATGAGACCAGAATGCAGAATAGTTTATATTCTCTAAAAATATATGTACATGTATTTTTTTGTTTGTTTGCAAAATGTACTTTTACAAATTGGGGCCTTTTAAAATTCGATTCAGCTTCCCCAGTGCAGCAGGCAACATCAACTCACACTGGCTCTGCTCTCTCTAACAGGGAAAAGCAGACCACAAGAGACGAAGTGTATCTGCCTCTATTTCCAAGACTCACGTGCATGTGCGCGCGCACACACACACTCACACACAAAAGCTGGGAAAATTTTATCCTTTTAAAGAAAAAGTTATAAAATTATAACCAAAAAAAAAAAAAAAAAAGGAGGAACCTGAGCTTTAGTAGTAACAGCTGGAACCAAACTCAGCAGCAGTGGGAGAAGAGATTTAATTTAGTTGATTTTCTGTGGTTATTGATTGTTTGCTAGTCTCACAGTGAAGGAACTGCACTTTTTTTTTTTTTAAGGGACTAAGAAGCTACTGGAGGTTTGGTTCTCCAGGCAGCAACCTGACACAAATCAAGGATCTGGGAATCTTCGCACCATCCCAAGATCTAGTAGCACATACTTTTAAAGGATGTGCAATGTTCAACTATGTATGCTTATGTGAGAGTAACATGTTTATCTCCAAGAGACATTCCATTTTGAAGATATATGGTATCACCCTCTTGCTGAAAACACTAGTTGAAACTTACTAGGGATCACTGAGTTGGATGCAATTTAAAGTTTCTTTTGTTCTCGTAAGAATTTCATGAAGCCTTTTCACCAAGGGTGCTGAAACTGGAATTTCTGTGGGGAAATACAGCTGCTTATTACAGTTTTCCCAAATGGAGCAGCACATTGTATGGGATGTATGACTTCTGACAGTGATATACTTTGGATTTCCCGGAGGGTGGGGTAATTAGTCAGCCAGATCAAACCTTGAAAATTCTGATGAGTGAGCTTGACCCAGCAGTTATGGACCAGTTCTGCATGAAAGATGGTGTTACTGCACAGGATATCACTCGTTAGAGTGGAATTCATGATCTGATACCAGGTTCTGTCATTGATGCCACAATGTTCGATCCTTGTGGGCATTCAGTGAATGGCATGGAATCTGATAGAACTTATTGGACTACTCCCATCACTCCAAAACCAGAATTTTCTTATGTTAGCTTTGAAACAAACTTAAGTCGGGTCGTCTATGATGACCTTATCAGGAAGTCTTCAGGCCAGGAAAATTTGTGTCCATCTTGTTTGTGAACCAGAGTTCTAAATGGCACACAATGCTTTCTTCTCCCCAGAAGATTGAAGGTTTTAAGTGTCTTGATTGTCAGAATGCTCTGTTCAATGATTACAACCTTGTTTTTACCAGTTTTGCTAAGAACTAGTAACAATAGCAGAGTTAAGAAAAATGAAGAAAAAATGCAAAAAGAGAAACACATAGAAGAAGGTGGTGCGGCTTTTTCAATATTGATACTGGGAGCCGTGCTTTCCATAGCCACCACCTTGTAGTTGCAGAAAGCCCTAGACGCAATGACAGTGTAATCATTTTGAATTGAATACTTTCTTGTATCAAGGAGTTCGATATCTTGCATGAATGCTCTCTCCTGTGTTTAAGTATCCACTTCTTTTTTTAAAAATATATTTTATTGACATCTTACAGAGAGGAAGGGAGAGAGATAGAGAGTTAGAAACATCGATGAGAGAGAAACATCTATCAGCTGCCTCCTGCACACCTCCTACTGGGGATGTACACGCAACCAAGGTACATGCCCTTGACCGGAATCGAACTCGGGACCTTTCAGTCCGCAGGCCAATGCTCTATCCACTGAGCCAAACGGGTTAGGGCATCCTATGCCACTCTTGCTGTGACATTGAAGTGCATGTGGAAAAAAACTTTTACTATATGAAACTTTATAACACTTGTGATAATTCAGTTTGGTTTATGCACAATGTAATATTTCTCCAAGTATCATCCAAAACACATGGCTTTCATCCTACTTAGGTGTTGGCCTCAGCGTAATCATTTGGGATTATTCTATTAAATGGCTGCCAGGATATTACATCCAGTTACCTCCAAATTCTAGAATATATTCTCTACTGATATTGCTGAAACCAAATTCTACTTCATACAGATGTTTTTTTGCAACAGCATTTAAAAGTTTTCTTCCACAAGTTGAGTCCTCTTAAGAAAGTGATTGCAGCCCTAACCGATTTGGCTCAGTGGATAAAGCGTCAGCCTGCGGACTCAAGGGTCCTGGGTTCGATTCTGATCAAGGGCATGTGCCTTGGTTGTGGGCACATCCCCAGTGGGGAGTGTGCAGGAGGCAGCTGATCGATGTTTCTCTCTCATCGATGTTTCTAGCTCTCTATTCCTCTCTCTTACTTTCTGTGAAAAATGAATAAAATATATTTAAAAAAAGAAGAAGAAGAAAAAGAAAGTGATTGCAGTTAGCCATTTGGTGTATTATTAACGTTATTGCTTCCTGCACTTGTATTCCTTTACTTGATTTAGTTCCCACCATGGTGTCTCCCCTTCCAACCCCAATAAAGTGATGCACTGTTTTAAAAATAAATGATTTAATGTAATTTCAGACTGATGGATAGGGGTCAGTGTTTATTAAACTCCATTACCTTTTATCTGTTGTTTTTCATTCAGATATTACTGAACTATATGCAGAGGGATTTAGCTTTTAATGTAATTTTGTTACAATTTAAATATTTTTTTTCCTAATTTGTTAGATAATTTTGCATTTAAGGATTTTAGTGCTTAGTCTTTTTTTATTTTGTATCAATTTGTCCAGTTACAAAGTTGTATATTGAAGATCCGAGTCTTAATTTTTTAATTTTATGAAAGAAAATATCTTTTCATTTTGAAGGTACACATCAGTTTATTGGTACAGATTTTATAAGCTTCATTTAAAATTATTTTTTTCATTGTGTTTTAGGTAAAAGGATTGCTGAATCATCTCACTGAAGCAATAGCCTCACTATCTTTGTTTTCTAAACTGCATCAACAATGAAGCAATGATATCTGAGAACAAAAGAACATTTGCCAAAGAAGTGTCATCACAATTCAAGTGACTGTATAAGCAGAAATAAGCTGCAACAGACCTATGTGTCAGCTGGTATAAAGAGAATGCCTTCTTGTGATGCTATTTATGTAGAAGCAGTTTTAGGATAGCATATTTAAATTATAACCTATACCAAATGAAACAAAAATGAGTGAATCCGCCAGATTCTTTGTTGGGCCTGAAGATACAGAAATCAACCCTGGTAATTATCGACATTTCTTCCACCATGCTGATGAAGATGAGGAGGAGGAGGATGAGTCTGTAAGTTGTTTGGTTTTTTGGTCAGAAAAGACCAATAGAGGATAGATTTTTTTACTGATAATTATTAAGGTGAATTAATATTTTATCTGAAATTGTGAATACTTTTTTTTTCATGTAGAAATTTGTTGGGATTATTTTAAACTGAAAAAAATTATTTTATTAGTGACATGGAATTTATGGTGTGTCAAGAAATACAATTAGGGCTCAGACTTTTAAATTACTTAATGATTCCTATTATAGTATCTTTCAGTGATATGCCTAGCACAACAAAGAACTAGGTTGAAAAAGTGGCATAAATCAAAGGGTTTCTCTGTGTGTAGAATATATAACAAATACATCAAGATAAAGAAGGAAATAATTTCAAAGGTACCAAAGTAGGACTACTTTAACCAGCTTAAGTTTGTCATGTTATCAACACAGGTGGTAGTTGCCTATAAGATAACCCTATTTATTAACTAATCAGAATTAAGTAAATTGTGTGGCTAGAAGGAGAGGCCACTTTACATAGCTACAGATTGTGTGTACATGTGTGTTTAAGTACATACAAGCGTGTGCAAGTTCTGTTCTCTTATCTGAACTATTAGAATGTTTATCCATGTTGGATCTTGAGGAATGTACATATATGTTGGATCTTGAGGACACATTATTATGTTTGTTTTGCTACGGCTCCATTAGTTCAATATTATTGTCATTGTGTTCTCTTTACAACTTGAGACTGTATTTTAAATCAGTTCTCAGAGTAAAGCAAACTTATGTTTGTGTTTCTTATATTTCTAATTGGAAAAAATAATTTTGTCTTAAAACAAAAACCTGTTATACTTAGTAAAAGCAGTAAAAACAAACCAAAAATAGCTGTTAAATGACTCTTTAAATTCTTTCACAGTGGAGTTACACATAACTAAAATGTGAATCAGAATGTCACTCATTTAAAACCTATCCCACCACCCACCTCACTCCAGGAAAAAATAAATATTTTCAAGCTCTCCTTACCAGCCAGAACTTTCGTTCCTCTGAAGTTTTATCTGGAAGGCCAGTAAATAAAACACAAAAAGAGCTTCTCTGGCTGATTTAGACTGGAAAGAACTATTGCCTCAGCTTCTACTACACTTAACCCTTTCTCTATAGAGTTGTGAACACACTGTGGACACCACTGGTAGGTCAAATTAAGTCTTACACATAAGGACTTTTTTCTTCCACCTGAATCTAGATCTATACTGTCTCTTACGCCTTTTACCTTTTATGTTTTAGCAATATCAAATTTACTTTCCACATATTCCATGTTGCATCATGCCTTTTTGCTGTTGTGTGCACTCCTTTGTCTCTATGAAATGCCTTTATTTGGGAGTGCTTTGTGGACTGTTTTTCATCTTCAAGACAATGCTCAGATTTCATGTTCACTCTTCCCCCCTCCTTGCTCTTTTTCCCCATGAGAAAACTGAACACTTCTTCCTTAATACTGTTTCTATACCTTGACATATATACTTTTATTTCAGGTATCACAATATACTATATTATTACTCTGTCCCCTATTAGACTCAAAGAACTCTGAGGACAGGTCGTTTTTATATGTCTAACTCTTCAGTGCTTAATATATAGTTCTTGGTATAGTAGAACGAATTAAATTGTTTACACTCATGATGTGTAGTTGTCACTTTCGAGGAGCTTGGTATGATTTATTTGACCTGTGGATTGATAAAAGTTTGTTTCAGTTCATCTGTTAAAATTTCAAAGCATTTCATTTAGACATTAAATCTAACTAAATAATTTAGACCTGTTTTAAAATTGTTTTCATTCTTCTAAGGTTTTACCTAATAGGAAAATTCTGTTATTTTTTCTTAATATAGGTTTATTTGCACATTTTAAACTATAATGTTTTCAGTTCATCTGAGGCAGTGATTAGCTATTCATTAAATAGACCTATAGTAAGCAAATAACACTAATTAGCTTTTAATTTTTTAAACTGTAAAGCAGTATGCAGTGTTAGGTGGAGCACTTTTGTTGTCTAAGAAATCTACTTTAGGAACATCATAATGAGCTATGCTGAAGCTTTTCATCAGAAAAAAATTAAATAAGGGAACATTAAATGATCACAGTGAGAAAGACAACAGATCCCAGGACAGTTAGGATTTATAATCAAATCCAATATCAATTTGAATTTTATATGAATTAGAGCAATGACGAAATACAATTCTAGGCTAAAAATACCAATTTAATTCTGATGTTATCCAGTTTTATTTTTAGAGTCCAGTAAAACTTTCTAACTCTAGTATTTGAGCCCAGATTATAATGTCATGTGAAATATATAAAATGGAGGAGAGAAAAGAATTGCAATGAGAAACTGGACACAGCTCTCTTTATATATTTGATAAAATTCTATGCACCTGAATGCAAAGGCCTCAATGAATCTTGAGTAATTTTATAAACCTGTGAGCTACTCATAAGTTATTATTTTCATTTTCTGCTTGTTTAGTTTCAGGCCAAATCATGGCCTTTGAACTGTAGCAGAGGTGCCAGAGAGGAACAATACAATTAACTAGGAATAGTAGAGTATGACGATTAGGGGTGTCAAAGAGCATTGACACTGCTTAGCAGCGTGGCCTTCTGCAAAAGTTCCTTCTAATTTGTCATAGTTGCCCAACTAATATTCTTACTTAATATACAAAAATAGTTTAATGCTGTATAGCTTTGTAGTCAGAACAACATCATATTTTAGTCAAGAGACTTTTTTAACTCACTCCTATTGGCCTTTTACTTGGATTAGATAGGATTTATCTTTTATTAGCCCCTTTGTGGTGTGGAGAAGGTAAATAAATATTAGGGACAATTAAAGGAGTATTTGCTTAATTTTAAAATTTGAAAGAAAATAGTAACAATATTCTGAAAGTTTATTTTAAATTTTTTTGCAAATCTTTGTAGAACACTATTATTTTGTTAAGTATGTATTATGACAATTATATAATTTTGAAAAATGCCCTTTTTGGTTAATGTGTCATTTTTATTCATCACAAGCCTCATATGCTACTGAGAAAGATTTAAGATAGCTGTACTTTGGAGTTTTTATTAAGTCAACCTTACTTTTTGTTTCTTTTCTGTTTTAGCCACCGGAAAGGCAGATTGTGGTTGGAATATGTTCCATGGCAAAGAAATCCAAATCAAAACCAATGAAGGAAATTCTTGAAAGGATCTCCTTATTTAAATATATCACAGTAATAGTATTTGAAGAGGAAGTTATTTTGAATGAACCAGTGGAAAACTGGCCTTTATGTGATTGTCTTATTTCTTTCCATTCGAAAGGTATGGGGATGGAAACTCCCTTTTGTCCTCTGTAATTATAAAACTAATACATGTTAATTGTAGAATATTAGATAAATTAGAAAAATAAAATTAAACTCATCTACTCTCACAGATAGGTGGTAAAAACATTTACACATTTCTTTCCAGCCTTTTTGTGTTTGTATATTTTTAGAAATATAATTAGTATTATAGTGTATATATAATTTTATATTTAACTTTTTCACTAGTTTATATCAGAAGTTTTTTTCTCCATATCATTCTTTAAAAACCTGATTTTAAATTCTGCCCTATTGTGTCATTGTGTGGAAGTATGATAGCATATTTAACCACTATCCTAACAATTAGATGGTTTCCTTCCAAAAAGAAGGTTTTAATAAAGTCCTCTAAGTTTCTTAGGATAAATTATTGAATTATTGAATGTTTTAATCCCTTATGCTTTTGCCAGATAGGAAATGATCTGTTATTTCTCATATATATATATATATATGTATATGTATATGTATATATATATTCATTCATATATTTCTCATATATATATATTCGTACTTTATTTCTTAAGAACTTAAAGTTTTAATATTAGGTTTTACTTCTATAAATCAAACTGAAATATCATTAAGCTTAAGTTTTCCTTCCTAGTAAAGTAGTACTTCATGTTAAGTCTACTAAGCAAATTATTGTTAAATGTATATCTGAAAATATATAACCCAGAACTGTGTGAATTAAGTGAATTTCTCACTAAGAATTATAGAAGATATGTGTTCACTTATAATGTACTTGTAATATATGGTTCTTGTTACCAAACATATAGGCCCCAGCTGTGTTAGTTAGGTGTTCAAGAAGCATCTCCTTCAGCAAGATGGAAGGGACCATGGTTCAGACCTTTTGTGCTTCCACAGCCTATATTGATTTTTATTCTAGAGAAGCCAAGGCCCTGGTCTCCTTTACAGACTGAAGCACATCATTTCAGAGAACCTTAAAATTTGCTTAGAATACCTGAGGGTAAGGTGTTCTTCTACTACCACGTGGTTCTTTCTACAAAACCTATTTGCCTATAAAAAGTAGTTGCTATCTAAGGTCATATCTCATATGCTGTGTTTTGGTGAGGAGAAAGTTCCTCTTAACAAAGACAAAAGCCAGGGGCTGACTATTGCTCAATTCTGTTAGCAACCTTCAGATTAGAGACATTGAGATATCTTTATAAGTGAAGAATTCTGGGAGTCTCCATAAAAGGGTTTGTAATTTGTTGTCATGTGATTCTTGGTATAGACTATTTCTATTTAAAATTTTAAAAACTAAGAGGAATTTTGGAATAAATCTTCCTTAATTGACTGTAGCTTTCTGTTTTATTTTAACTTCAGTATGCTTTAATACTTCTTTCCTATAGGTCTTCATGGGTATAATATAGTTAATGCTAAAGTTATGCATGCTTGCTGATTTTTACCCATTTCCTTACATAAAATATTCATTCAAATATTGTCATTTAAGAAATAATAACAGTTAACATTTATTGAGTACTTGCTGTGCCAGGTATTAAGTATTTTATTTACACTTTTATTTAATTCCTCAGAAACCCTACTAGGTAAGACTAGTGTAATACCCATTTACAGCCAGGAATCAAAGGCCTAGAGATGTTAAAAATTTTGACCAAGATCACATAACTAGTGAAAGGTGAAACCAGAATTTGAACTGCAGTTTATGCTCTTACCCTCTATGGTAGACTGCCTCTCTTAATTGAATTGGTGGATAAAATTGTAGTCTTCTATTGTCAATACAGAAAGTGACATATAATCATTAAAACTTTTTAGATTTTTAAAGACTATATTTGCCATTTGATTTGTTTTCATTATAATTAGTTATTTTAGCAAAGTCTAGAAAGTTTAGGGAGTTAATAGCTGATATTTTAACACTGACCTAGTAGTAGCAGCAAGTGTTATTCTGCTCTTGTATTTTATATTTTGAGCATATATCTGTTGCATGTGAATTTTTATTTGGCTGCTATTTTTAAAGATGTATATGTTTTTTGAACTATCAGCTAATTTATATATATATAAGCATCAAAATAGTTTAAGTGAGAAGAATCGAGTATATTTTTTAAAAAAATCACCAGATGACTGATATTTATATAGAGATTTCTATTTGCTTATGAGGTGATCTTACCTTTTATCAGGTGACTTTGAACAATAAGCGTTGACTAATATGTCAGTGTTCTAAATTTGGTTATATAATCCCTGGCTTGCTGTACCTTATTAATCAAATTAACTACCAAAAAATAAAGTTTACTTAATAGTACATGTCAAATCAAGTTTTATGTATTTATTATTCCACACCTATAAAGAAAGTAGATTTATATGCATAATGAAATTCAACTTTTATGGGAGGTGGCTTAAATTTAAGTCAGTGAAGTTTTGGATGTCAACTTATCTTGAGATTGTACAGAATATGTTAATGATATGTGTTCTTAGGGTTTCCACTGGACAAAGCAGTTGCCTATGCAAAACTCAGGAATCCATTTGTAATCAATGACTTGAATATGCAGTATCTCATACAAGATAGGTGAGTGAGTGGTGAAGTTGGTTGAATTAAGGAAAGGAAAATTAACTTTAGTATCTACTGTAAGCAGACATGGGATCAGGTGTTTTCATATACTTTAATTTATGATGTCCTTGAAATAATACTTGGAAGTGGTATTCATACCCAGTTTTATGGGTAAAGAAACTTGAAAACTAAGCATATAATTTGGTAAATTTGCCTAAAGTTACAAGTAGTTCCACAACTAGTGGTGCAAGGACTTATACCAGGTTTGTTTTAATTTCCAAAGCCTACTAAACCATTGAAAATGATGAGCAATTACTTACACATGTGACTGATGAGGAAATTAGGGCTTTACTCATTATAATTAGATTATTTTTAGTGTTTAAAGTATAACCATTTGAAAAAACATTTCACTATAAATCTTAAGATTAATTTAACAGGCCCAAAGCATGGATTTCTAAGAGAAATGGTAAAATATTAATGTATTTATATATTTCATTTAATTGATATTTTAGTCTTATGGCTACCCTTATAATTTCACTAGCATTCTATTTTGTGTTAGCATTGCAATATAAAATTATATATATGAAAGAGCTTTATAAAGTATATGACCCTACAGTTTGTTTTTCTATTTTTATTTTTTACTATTCTTTCAGATAGTAATGTTAATATCTAAAAGTTTTAAACATTTTTCTTAGGTTTACATATTAATGCATGTTTATGTATTATAAATATATGTACATATACAAATGCATATTCATTTTAAGAAGTTTGGAAGACAAAAGCATAAAGACATTTAATCCTACCATTACATCTACCATATTTGTTCATATAGAAAGTGATATATACTTACACTCACATTTTACAAACTTAGGATCCCTGTTCTCTTGTACTGTAAACATTTTTCCCATGTTATTAAATTTATGTGGAGTATAAAATTTTTAATGGTTCGGTAATACTCTGTCATTGCAATGTAGCAACTTTAACCATTTCTTTTTATGCATTTACATTCTTAATTTAAAAATTAATATTTTAATATGCCACATAATGTATTATCCATACATTTTTTTGCTCTAATTGATGAAAAATATTTTTAATGTTTTAAATGACATTTCTTTATTTAAAAAATAAAGAGACTCAATATACATTACTTTTTTAGTGGTAGAACAGTAATAATATACTTAGGAAGAGTACAATGATATACTCGTGAAACAACTATAAAACAATAAGGATGTTTGTTTTCCTTTTTTTTTCCAGGAGAGAAGTATATAGTATTCTTCAGGCTGAAGGTATTTTACTTCCTCGTTATGCAATTTTGAACCGTGATCCAAATAATCCCAAAGGTAAGAGTAAGAGATTTTAAACAAGCGACCTTCTATCCTTCAACATACTTTTGAGCCACTTGCCTTCTGTAATTAAGTGGAAGTAATTTAGAGAACTCATGGTATTCTATTCAGTTTTTTTAATGATCCAAATAAAATAAGCATTGTACTCAGTTAAAATGTGACACTGTGAGCTAAAAGGCTAACTAATAACTTAGGAGTTATATTTCTCATTTTTCTTTGGTTTATATATCACATTTCCCTGAGAATCATAAGGAAGAATTTTTAAATTACATGCTTTAATAAATTTGTATTGATTAGGGGTAAACAAGTGATTTGTCTATGACTATTGAATTAAGTATTAGAAACTTCATGCTAAGATGGTACAATTAAATTTCTGATAAATAGGAATTTTGAAATATTGCTGTTTATTAATATTTTAAAATATACTTTGCTTCATTTTCCTGATTACCTAAAACGGCATATAAGCTATACATAACTTGTCTAAAAAAAGGCAAGATAAATGTTTGTCTGTCTTAAGATTTAATATTCTGATAACAGTATTTGGGGGAATTTTGATAACTTCATTGTACTTCAAAACAACATTTATTAAAACACAGATATAGTACTTATTATCTGTATCAGGGAACTTTTCTTATTTGTCTAGAGGTGAAAATCTTACTTTTGCTTGCTTACTCTGCATATCAGTTACTTTTTTAATTTAAATATCTTTATGTTCTATGGTATCTGTGATATGAATGATCCCATAAGGATTTCTGGAAATGATAGCATTTTGGAGTTATTTTTCAACTTTGTTATTGGCATCATTTCATATCTAACTTTGAATTCTATGGGTAATAGGGTGAAATGACAGGTCTATAGATTTTGAAGAACAACTATAGTTCCTAATGCCACATATCATAAGTGTTGATATATATTGTTTGCACAAGTGTTTTAAATGAAAATCAAATCAATACTTTAATTTTTCTTGCTATTATGTTTAATTTATAGAATGCAGTCTGATTGAAGGGGAAGATCATGTAGAAGTAAATGGGGAAGTTTTTCAAAAGCCATTTGTCGAGAAGCCAGTTAGTGCAGAAGATCACAATGTTTACATTTATTATCCAACATCTGCTGGTGGTGGAAGTCAAAGACTTTTTCGAAAGGTAAACCTTTGTTATCCTAGTGAATACTGTTCTTTATACATTGTTGTATAAATGTTACTAAAAGTTATCAAGAATTTGTTAAAACTATCTCATCTAATAAAAGAGAAACATGCAAATTGGCCGTACCTCTGCTACACTTATAAACCATGCCCACAAGCCACACCCATCAGCCAATCAGGATCAGATATGCAAATTAACCCAAATAAGATGGCAGTGGCCACAAAACTGGAACAAGCAGGAGGCTTGTGTTGCCCAGGCACTGAAGGAAGCCAAGCTTCTGGCTTGCTCTGGCCAGCCCTGAGCTCCACTCAAGGCTACAAAATTTCGATTATAGAAGTTAAATAAATTCCAGATACCTGCTTCCAGCCCATGGGCGTGGTCAGCCTGAAAACAGCCCTCAACCCCTCACCCAGGCTGGCCAGGCACACCAGAGGGACCCCCACCTTGACCCAAAACACCCTGCAGGGCAAACTAGCTGGTCCCCACCCATGCACCAGGCCTCTATCCTCCTATATAATAAAAGGGTATTATGCAAATGGACCCTAACAACAGAAAAACTGGGAATGACTGGTCACTATGATACACACTGACCACCAGGGGGCAGATGCTTGATGCAGGAGCTTCCCCCTGGTGGTCAGTGTGCTGCCACAGGGGGAGCTCTGCTCAGTCACAAGACAAACTGCTGGCTGCCAGCAGAGCGGTGGTGGCCAGAGACTCCTCCGCCTCCTTAACAGCGCTAAGGATGTCCGACTGCAGCTTAGGCCTGCTCCCCACTGGCAAGTAGACATCCCCTGAGGGCTCCTGTGCTACCAATGGGATGTCTGACTGCCAGCTTAGGCCCAATCATCCGGGGAGCAGGTCTAAGCCTGCAAGTGGACATCCCCTGAGGGGTCCCAGACTGCAAGAGGGCACAGGCCCAGCTGTACTGAGGGACCCCCATGAGTGCACAAATTTTTGTGCACTGGGCCTCTAGTGATTAAATAAGAATGTATCATTTAGATATAAATTATTAAAACTAATATACTATGTTAGAAAAACAAGGCATCATTTTAATTAATGTTGCTTATGCAAAATTTCTACCTGCAGAATGTCAAGAAGTTACTTGCTTTCCTTCTACCTTTCATTTACATATCTGTCATATGAAAAACTTAGGTAAATATCAGTAGTTTTTTAGAAAATATCAGCAGCCCCCAAAGTGGGTAGTTCAAAGAAAAAGCAATACCAATAACTTTTACATACCTGCAATTATGCTCAAAATTGCACCCATCCTATCTAATAAAGAGGGAATATGCTAATTAACCCCCAAGCTGTCGCAAAGATGGCACCCACAGCCAATAAGGAGGGAATATGCTAATTGACTGCCACACCTCAAAGATGGCAGTGCCCACAGCCACAAGATGGCAGCACCCAATCCCCTCAGCCCCGCCAGGGTGGCAGGCAGGCCCAGCCACTCTGTGTGCCTGCCTCCGGAGTCCCCTAATCCCCTCAGCCCCCGCAGCCACCCAGGGCCAGCCCAAGGTGCAGGCAAGCCTCAGATGTTGGTGCCCAGATGCCCAGGGCCACCCGAGGTGCAGGTAACCAGGGCCGGCAGAGGCTTGTGCTTCAGGCAGTGGCAGCAGCAAAGGTGTGATGGGGGCATCACCTTTCCCTGATCGCTGGGTAACCCCCTGCCCCTGAGGGCTCCTGGACTGTGAGAGGGGGCAGACTAGGCTTAGGGACCCCCCACCCCGTCCAGTGCATGAATTTTCATGCACTGGGCTTCTAGTAATAAAATAAATGCAAATCAGGAATAAACAATAATGATATTGAGTTACTTTGTATTGGCAAAGATAAAAAAAAGGAAGCAGTTGGACAACAAGCCCAAGCTCAAATGTTGTTGGCAGGAATGCAAGTTAATATAGCCTCTTAGCTACATTATTTAGTAATATGTCAGGATGAAAAATTCACATACACATAAATAATCATGGATGTGCAAAGTAAAGACGCAGTGATACTATTTTATATCCACTAAGGTGGCAAATATTAAAAAGTCCTATAATACCAAGTATAGACAAGCATGTAGAGCAGTGGGAACTCACATACATTGCTGGAGAGATTGTAATAAATTGTTAAAACATTGTATAAAAGATGTTGACATTATATTTGTAAGTTGAATATGGACATAGTCTCACCTAGCAATTCCATTTCTAGTATGTACTTTAGAAACAATCTTGCACACATGTGCTACAGAGACACTTTTAAGAATGTTTAAAGCAGTGTTCTAATAGGTAAAGCTTTGAAACAGCTCAAATACACATTGATAGGAGAATGAATAAAATATACCATATTTATATGGTGGAAATTCTATAGTAGTAAGAGTGAACAAACTAGAGTTACAGATAACATGGTTGGATCTTAGAAACATTATTGTTAGTGTTCATTGTAATTTTTAATGCTATTTAACTTACATGTAAGTCACAAATGCAGCAGAAAATACAGCGTCAGCTACACAGTGTTGTTAAATATTTGTGGATTAAAACAAATTATTTTTGTCAGGATAATTTCCAGGATAATTTTAAAGATGGAAATAGATGCTAAAGGGTTATATTATAAAAATGAGGGGAATAATTTAGTTTTTATGCTGATGGACATATTTTGTTTTCAGATTGGCAGTAGAAGTAGTGTTTACTCCCCAGAGAGCAACGTACGAAAAACGGGCTCATATATATATGAAGAGTTTATGCCCACAGATGGTACTGATGTTAAGGTAGGGTTGACTAAAGTATATTTTAATTTTGTATTTAGAGTTTACCAGTGATATCAGAAAATAAAGCACCCTTTAATTAGCAATGTCTATTCTTTATCTGTTTTGTACTGTGAAAGCCTTTGGAAGTCTGAAGCCTATAGACCCTTTTAAAAAATAAATTTTATAGAATAATGATTTTTATGCTGAAAATAAAACATACAAGATTAAACATGAGATAAATTTTATTGAAATATAGTTATCAAAATATTTAAAAACCAACTTTGTGATATAATAATGTGTATGCTTCTTTAAAAGGACATAAAATATAGTGGGTCTAATAGCCATCCCAGTTTCTAAGCACTCATCAATGTAGGTGATGTTTTGAGATATGCAACAAATGTAATCTAATCTAATAAAAGAATAATATGCAAATTAACCATCACTCCAAGACCCCTAAGCCACACCGCCAGCCAATCAGAGCAAATGGATACAAATTAACCCAGCCAAGATGGAGGCTGGCAGCCGCAGAGCTAGAGCAAACAGGAGGCTTCCATTGCAACTGCCTGCCTAGGTCAGCTGGGCCTCTGGTTAAGGCAACAATGTTTCAATTATAGAAGATGAATAAACTCCAGAAACCTGATTCCAGCCAGCCTCACTAGGACCTTGGGTCAGTGGCCAGGCAACCTAGTAGGGACCCGAACCCTGAAGGGACTGTGGGCAGACTGCAAATAGCCATCAGCCCCTCACCCAGGCTGGCAAGGCATGTCAGCAGGTGGGCATCCCCCGAGAGGTCCCAGACTGCGAGGGCTCAGGCTGGCTGAAGTACCACCCTCCCCTCTGAGTGCACAAATTTTTGTGCACTGGGCCTCTAGTGTGTTATAAAAATATGTGATTTCTGATAGCAAAAATAAAAATATAGGCAAGTCTTCATTGCTTTACCTTTTGTCAGTCTGTCTAACCAGAGTGTTCTTTCTTAAATCTGCTCACAAACCTGTCCTTTAAAATTCTCTTGTGGATCCTCATTGACCTAAAACTGGCCTACAAGATATTTATTTCACCGTTTGTCCGCTGTCTTCCTAGGAACCTTATGTTTACGGTATCAGCCAAGCTAAATAACTCCCTCTTACCTGGATGCCTTGTGCTGTCCATGCCTCTGCCCTCTTCCGTGTTTGTTACGATGGCCTTTGCTTAGAGCACCTTGCCCTCTCTCTTCTGCCTTCAAATTTATCTTCTCCCTCACTTTCCCCCTTTTTAAATCATCTTTTGGCAGTTATTTCTATAATTTTTCTTTTATTTGTACCTCTCCTTTGTTAAACTAAAAAATTTTAAGAAAAATCACATCAGTTACATCGCCGTATTCCCTCATAATGCTGAGTATAATTTTTTTTCTAGAGAATTGAACTTCACTTTACTAGTTTTGCCTTATAGTTAATTATTTGTAACTTCTTCCAACATATTAAAAATTTGACATCTAGCCCTAACTGGTTTGGCTCAGTGGCTAGAGCGTTGGCTGAGGACTGAAAGGTCCCAGGTTCGATTCCGGTCAAGGGCATGTACCTTGGTTGCAGGCACATTCCCTCTAGGAGGTGTGCGGGAGGCAGCTGATCGATGTTTTTCATCTGTTTCTAACTCTATCTCTCTTCATTCCTCTCTTTAAAAAAATCAATAAAAATATATTTTTAAAAAATTGACATATAAGTAGAAAGATGTGTGAAAGCCTAATCCAGAGACAAATATTTTTTATATTTTAATAAAATATATACTTTAATGTTCATGAAAGGTTTATACAGTGGGTCCAGATTATGCCCATGCTGAAGCTCGAAAATCTCCAGCACTTGATGGCAAGGTGGAACGAGACAGTGAAGGAAAAGAAGTAAGATACCCTGTTATTCTCAATGCACGAGAGAAATTAATTGCTTGGAAAGTCTGCCTTGCATTTAAGGTAAGATGTTATACAGCCCATATAGACCTGTGTAAAGGGAATTCTAGTTTTATTATTTTTTTTTTAGTAAAATAACTGTTATTTGGGCTTATAATTGGAGAAGTAAGCTAAGAAAATAAAAGTGATATAGCCGAACAATTTATGTATTCTTCAAGGGATTCTTGTAGTGCCTCAAAATAAAAATATATAATAAATGAAGGCCCTGACCATTTTGGCTCAGTGGATAGAGTGTCGGCCTGCAGACTAAAGGATCCCAGATTTGATTCCAGTCAAGGGCATGTACCTTAGGTGCAGGCACATCCCCAGTAGGGGGTGTGCAGGAGGCAGCTGATCAATGTTTCTTTCTCATCGATGTTTCTATCCCTCTATCCCTCTCCCTTCCTCTCTGTAAAAAAATCAATAAAATACATTTTAAAAAATAAAATAAAATAAATGAAGGCCTTTGTTTTTCTGTATACTTTCTATATTACATAAAAGGGAACTTTGTCAATTTATTCAGAAATTAAAATTATGGAAAAAAGAAAACCAAAACACTCGAGGTAACCAGTTTTTAGGGGTGGTATTTAACATACTAAAAACAAAACAGGTTATAAGTGTTATTTACTCATAGAGTTGATAAATGATTTTTGTTGTCAAATAACAGAGGTCTTCTGTATTCTTCTAGCCTTGACAACCAATCTGTTAGTCTAGTATATCTAATAAAATATGTTCATGAAAGCAATACAAATGTTTCTTAAAGAAAACTTTTTACGTCCGATATTTGACTACATCCCTCAATCTATATTGTTAGGCTTTTACTACTGTAAATATTTTTATTATTATTTTAATGGAAATATACTTTTATTCTTTTTATATTTTTATTAATCCTCACCCTAGGATATTTTTCCATTGATTTCTTTAGAGCAGGCGTCCTCAAACTACGGCCCACGGGCCATATGTGGCCCGCCGAGGACATTTATCCGGCCCACTGGGTGTTTTTGCTGCCTTGTTTTTTTACTTCAAAATAAGATGTGCAGTGTGCATAGGAATTTGTTCATAGTTTTTTTAAAAACTATAGTCTGGCCCTCCAACAGTCTGAGGGACAGTGAGCTGGCCCCCTGTTTTAAAAGTTTGAGGACCCCTGCTAGAGAGAGGAAAGGGAAGGGGAGAGATAGACAGAGAGGAACATTGATGTGAGAGAGACACATCAATTGGTTGCCTCCCACAATGCCCAACCAAGGCTAGGAATTGAGCCTGCCACTGAGGTATGTGCCCTTTAGTCCATGGGCTGACACTGAGCCAAACCAGCTAGGGCGTACTAAATCTATAAAGATTTAGATAGAAGTTTTGCAACTTGTATCTAATAACGTCAAAAAACACATTTTTGAAGACTTAACTTGGAAATATAACTTAAAAATGAGTGTATTATTTGATAGTAAATGATAAGTAAATTCTTTTTTTTCCCCTTTATTGATTAAGATATTACAAATGTGACTTTATCACCCCAATGTCCCCTTATCTCCTCACTCCTGCTCTTCTTTATTAATAATTTGAAGTCTCTTTTATGGAAGGAATATTAGCCCATAAATGTTTTACTAACTATATTTAAATCATTTTAACTTGTAATACTAAGATTTCAAAAGCCATGACTTAACATCACATTATGCTAATATATGATGATTTGAATATAAAATAGAAGATAGGAAAATTCCTGGAGCTTGAACAGGAAATGCATACCTTTCAACTGTTTTGTTCTCCCACGTAAAGTAAATTTATTTTGGGTACTCACAAATGTATGCTTGTCAGGGTTTGAAAGATTCATAGGGATAATTTGACATTTCCTTTGAGATATTTCTTCAAAATTGTTTTTTCTTTTTTTTGGATTAAAGTATCATTTCTGCTAGCACAAATTTATCAAAGCCTTTATATGTCTTTACAAGAAATGTTACTTGACAACTGGATTAAAAAATATAATTTTTTTTTGTTTCCCTAGTACCTTAAACATTATTGTTCTACATCTACTTTATAATAATGATTATATGGCATGTGTTACATATTTTTGGGGTACTGAAGTTACAAATAAGTAATTTCATTTTTTTACTTATTAGGAAGTAAACTGGTAAACAATAATACACTTTTTGGCATTTATATAATTTGATATGTTCTAATAAGCCTGAGAAATTGTGAATATTAATTCAACTGTAACTTTAAATTTTATAATTTATTTTAAATAGCAAACAGTTTGTGGCTTTGATTTATTGCGAGCCAATGGACAGTCCTATGTCTGCGATGTCAATGGCTTCAGTTTTGTGAAAAATTCCATGAAGTATTATGATGATTGTGCAAAAATACTTGGGTATGAATTTTTTTATTTATATTTCTTTTTCTTTACCTTTATTACAGCTAACACATACTAGTTACACAGAAACTAAATAATTATCAACATCAAATAATTAGGATTTTGTCAGCACTGTAAAAATCAGTGTTTATAAAATGACAACCCCAAAGACCATGCCAAATCATGACTTATAATTTGAGTATCAAAGATAGGTTAATTTATGATCAGTGTAGATAAAGGCTTAAAGGTTTTTTAACTTCATAGATTTAGAAATGCTGTGGTTTCATTCTCTTAAATGGCCCAAAATTAACATTCATGAAGTAAATAACCAGAGTGAAATAGAAATATTTGGAATTCAGGATTCTTTTGAATAATACTACTTTCTAAAAACGTGTTACTTAAAGATCTTTCTTATGAGATTATCAACTGAATGTAAAAGAAATTATTGCTTACAGAAATGCTATCTTTATATTCTTTAACCTGTTTTCTTATACCCTGATATTAAAGACTTACAAAACAAGAGCTATCTCTAAACCATTTTAAAGTATATATAACAAAGTCATAAGAAACTTACACTTTAAAATGTATTTTAATAATTGGAATCAGCTTTTGTATATTTCAAAGATTTGTGAACTTATCCTTAAATTTGTGAGCTTATTAAATTTTAGCATGAATAAATGCTAAACTAAAACAAAATCAAAAATATTTTTTAATTAAACACATTTGTAAACTCTATTAGTAAAATATGGTAGAAATTTGTTTAAAATGGGCAGTGGTATTTAAAATAGCTTATAGGTGATGAATACATTAGTAAGAATTGATTAGTGACCATACAGAAGAGATAATCTTTGGTTTTAGAACCTTTGTAAAGTAGATGTGATACAGTTATAGTGAATTATTTTAATGGGACTT
>PVJC01027396.1:0-23310 GCA_004026665.1 Murina feae
GAGTTAGAAACTTCGATCAGCTGCCTCCAACATACCTCTTACTGGGGATGTGCCTGCAACCAAGGTACATGCCCTTGACTGGAATCCAACCTTGGACCTTTCAGTCTATAGTCCAATGCTCTATCCACTGAGCCAAACCAGTTAGGGCACATCACTGATGTTTTTATCTCTCTTTCCTCCCTTCCTCTCTGAAATCAATACAAATATTAAAAAAAATAAAAATATTAGTCATAATAGCACCATTTAGAACGTATTTATAATCATTCTTATAAATTTTCTTATTGCCATCCAGTTTTTACTGTATTGACAATAGATTTGCTGATTTGAAATTATACACATCATTTTCTTTTAGTTAAAAAGTTTGTTAACTTGTTCTAAATCAGGTGCTAGAAAACTATAGCTCATGAGCCAAATACAGTTTGCCACCATTTTTATAAAGTTTTATTGAAACACAATGCTTATTTATGTATGTATTTTCTGTGGCTGCTCTTATTCTACAATGGCATAGCTGAATAGTTGCAACAAAGATTGTATGCATTGCAAAGCTAAAAAATTTACTATCTAGCCCTTTATAGAAAAGGTTTGTCAACCTCTGCTCTAGATTAATCCATATTTGCTGAAGAGCACTGTATTGGACTCTGGGAAACCTGGATCCTGGTCATGCTTCTGCATTCTAATTAGCTTTGTGACTTTGGCCAATCATGTTGACTCTTTGGTCTTGCTTTCCTGATCTGCAGGAAGGGGAGGCAGGCCTGTGTGAATGCCAGTCTCTTCCAGCTTTAAAATTCAGGAAATCTAATTAACCTGATTTTACCTAAAACAATTCAAAGTTGATTTTTTCCCTACAGATTAAATTTTGACTTTGCAATAATAATAACCCTTTTGAGTATATTAGTATATATACCCAAATTTCCACTATCTATATAAAAGCCTAAGCAACTGTTGCAACCAAACAGGCTGTGTGGGGTGACCTGGCTGGCAGGAGGGTTAGTAAGGGGCGACCAAAGGACCGAGCAGCAGGCTTCATGGGGCAACCAGGCTGGCTGGGGCGGGGGGACTGTTGGGGGTGTTTAGGCTGGTAGGCAGAGGCAGTTAGGGGTGACCAGACCAACAGGGGGGCAGTAAGGGGTGATCAGGCCAGCAGGCAGAAGTGGTTGGGGGTGATTAGGCTGGCAGGGTGGGCAGTTAGGGGTGATCAGGCAGGCAGGCAGGCAGGTGAGTAGTTAGGAGCCAGCGGTCCAGGATTGTGAGAGGGAATTCCGACTGCTGGTTTAGGCCAAATCCCCGGGAACATATTAAAAATGTTAAACATACACTTCAGTTACTTGATTTTTTTGCAATGTGGAATGTTTCCTTCCTTAAAAGTGCTGAACAAAGGAATTACTGCCAAGTCCAGACCAGTTAAGAAATCTTTCTCCAGATTCTCACCTGGTTCATCTTGCTTTTCTTTGTTACGGTCTTACTCATTGTTCACGCTCTGAAGAGAGTGCTCTATAGAGATAACTAACGGAAAGTCTGACTTCCCGGTTTCCCCTCTTCCCAGATTTTCTCCACACCTAATTAAGTTTTAAGATTTTTCCATTATCTCTTTTTATTCCCTATGGCTCTAAAGAAAGTTCAATTTTTTTCTTTTTCTTCTTTTTTTTTTCCTTAAAGTAGCCGCTCATTTGCTTTCTCAGTTTTTAAAAACCATCTTGCCCCAATCCATTGTGTATTATCGACTGTAAGGTTGATCTTACAGAAGAAAATAAACATATTTCTTCTAATGCCAGGCTCTTGTGGGGGGTGGGGTGGGGGGAGTGGGTTTGGTGGCTCCTACTTTCATGTTTCTCTCTTGTACTAAATTCTTGGTTTGTCCTTTCTGATGCACAGTCATTTCTTCTATGTCGGTTTTCTAACTCATCAGTTCTAATTGTCTGCTTTGGTGAATATTTTAACACCTCACACATTTTTTTGAGGTAATGGTTTGGGCAGTTTATTTGCAGAAAAATGTGCTGTAACTGTTTGCGGTAGCTGTGAGATTTGAGGACATTTAACTAATATGTCCCTCACACTGCTGTGTGTGGGGTCAAGGGAGGGAGAGGTTGTGGGCCACTGATCCCACATGCCTGAGGCAGTGTGCTTCCTCAAAACAAATTCCTTCTTGGTTTTTCTGCCTATGTTATGTCAGTTTAATAAGGTCAGTAATAATAAAGAAATCAAATTTAACAACAGCTCACTTGGTGTCAGATAGCGTGCCTCACAGTTTACATGCATTGTCATAGGCCGTATAGAATCACAGGCAGCCACCAGCCAATAAATCGGCTGTATTTCAAACATAGATTTGCAAATTAGTTATTTTGAATGTGAACTATAGTTCTCTCTGAAGCAATGTTGTGCTTCCATCTCTAGGCTGCCGTGCATTCCCAAAGCCTCTTAGGCTCATCGCTGGCGTGTGCCAATGGGTGTTTCTCTGGAAGGTCCATCCAGACTCCTCACCGGGACACGTGACAGACCCACTTCTTCCTGGGCCCTGACTCTCACCCCAGGGATGTGACTTAATCTCAGATCTTCCTTTATTCACAGATGGACAACGGAAATGAAACCTCCCCATGGTCAAGCCGTTTGGATTAGTTATAGAAAAACTAACATGTGGCAACAGGAGGGATCCTGAAATACTGTGGCTTAAAGAAAGTAGCATTGTATTTCTCTGACAGGCAGTAGATGCAAGATGAAGTTTCCAGTGTGCCAAGTCAGGCTCTCCTAGGAAGTCACCCAAAGACCTAGGTTCTATTCATTTTTATTTTTTTATTTTTATTTTCTGCTTCACCAGTCCCTAGACCAAAGCCCTTACGGAATCATGGAAGCTGGCCAAGTCCTCTCTCTGCTCTAGCTGTTGGAGGGCAGAGAGAGGAAGCACAGAGTGGCAAGTCCCTCTTAAGCAGGCAAAGTAGCAGACGAATCTGCTTACATTACGTTGTGGAGAATTTAGTAGCATGGCCACACCTGACCGCAAAGGGGCTGGAAAGTGTGTTCTTTAGCCGGGTGACCATGGATGCCCTTTCACCCCATTGCTTTGAAGAGATGGAGCTTGCATAGCTCAGTCCCTGCCACATGACAGGGGTGGTTCCCACGTCTAGACAGTGACTCCCGCAGGATGCAGGATGGAATGTGCTGGGTGTGGCAGAAGAGGTGTGGTTAGAGGATGGGTACTGTGGCCCAGGAGTTAGCGTTTGAGAAACTATGAGATGCCGGGACCCCTGCCCAAAGGACTTGTCATGGTTATTCATCCCTGTCTCATCCTCCCTGCCTCTCCTTTCTGCCCTGGAAGGCTTAGGCCAGGGCCGGCCTCACGGGCTGTTGATCTGAGCAGTGGCCCAGGGCCCTGCACTCAGAGGGGTTCCAAGCTTGGTTTCATGTTCTGTTGTCACTGTCTTAAAATTCTTAATAGCTTATCTTTATACTGTGTCTTGTAACTGAGGTTTGATGGGACAATGATCCTGTGATCATGTGAGTGGCAGAGATATGCTAGGCGGTAGCATGTGGATATGTGGACATGTGCCAACAAGTGTAGTGATGGGCAATGTGGGTGCTGAGTATTTGGCCTGATGACTGCCTGGGACCCCACAGGGTTCCCAGGTGGCCAGGCAAGGGCCTGGGCCCAGATTAGTGGCCATGATGGCGCTGCAAGTACAGAAGCATCGACAGAGCAGGTTTGGAGGGGTAGTGGTTGCTTGGTCCCGGCGTAAAGGAGGGGCGGTCGTGGGAAGCTGTGGGAGATGCTTGTCTGGTTATCCCTGGAGCCTGTCCCTGTGGCATCTGCACAAATGTTAACTCTTCAGCCTGAACCTTGAGACAGAAGTTGCTGGTGCCTGGGCAGCAGGCTTGGTTAGTAAATAATTTCATAGTAAGTATATACATGAACATTGTAACAAAGTATTTATCAGGGAGTTCTAAGGGTTATTCTTCAAGTCCTTGGTTTTTGAATGCTGAAACAGCAAAATGAATAGTTACAGGCTTAGAAATAGAAATTACAGTTAACCATTGTTAAAGAAAAAATAACACTCTTTTCATGTAAGTTTCATTATATTAACCAGTTAACCTTATATTAACCAGTTAACTGCCACACATCAAAACGGAAACCATCCCCACATGCCACGCTATTTTGAATTTAATTGCATCTATAGATGCTTATGGTATACAAAGGGTTAACAAAGAGGATACTATAAAATTAAAATTTTTCTTAAACTTGGCAATACAGCAATAGCATGTATAAACAAGCATTTTGAATTATATACAAAATTTGAAGCCACTTATGATTTTTTTATTTGAACTCCACAGCTAACAGGAAATAGAAGAAATACTGAAATGCCGTCATATAAATTTATATTTAAATTCAGACTTACACTAAATTGATTCACATGAAGAGTTAAATATTTCTATTAAAATTGCCCCATGAAAATCATCAGCTTTAGACATATTAAAATTTGTATTTTGGGATACTTCATTTATCAGAAATCGATCCCAATCTGTTATAGTCTATAAAATTCTCTTAACAGCAACATTAAAAGTTGCATCTGAAAAATGATCCTTGTCAAAATGAAAAATTAACAAAAATTATTTGCACTCTTGCATTTTTGTTGAGCTACTGATGCCTTTTCGATTATACACATTAAAAGTTTATATTTTGATGAGTGAATAAAAGAATTTGCAAAAAAATCAAGCCAGAAAATCATATTAATAATGTATTATTATTTATTGTTTCATATTAAAATATGACACAAAAATATTATTTTTGTGCAATTTATAAATTTATGTTGTTTCTCATATATCTCCGTTATGGCCATTATGTTTTATAAATAACTAGAGGCCTGGTGCATGAATTTGTGCACAGGTGGGGTCTGGCCAGCCCACCCCAGTGGGGGCCAATTGGGCCAGGCCAGTGGTGGGGAGGGACTTTGGGTGGTTGGCCTGACAGAACTGGGGGGAGGGGCCATGGGAGGTTGGGGGGGTGATTGGGGTAGGAGGGGCCAATTGGGGGCAGGGCCATCCAGGGGGAGGGACTGGGGGGCCTATTGGGGCCCCAATCAGGCCAGTTGGCCATTGCAATGCACGTCATAGTGACCAGTCATTCTGTCCTTCTGGTCGCGTGGCTTTTATATATATAGATGAAATATTTTTGAAGGGAAAAAATATACTTTTAAATATATATTGATTGATTTCAGAAAGGAATAGAGAGGTAGAAACATCAATGGTGAGAGAGAATCACTGCTTGGCTGTCTCTTACACATCTTCTACTGGAGATGGAGCCCAAACCCAGCCTTGTGCCCTGACTGGGAATTGAACCCCCTGGTTCAAAGGTCAACACTCAACCACTGAGCAACACCAGCTGGGAAAAAATAAAATATATATATATATATATATGCCCCCCCACCCCCTTTGTCCCTTGCTGATCCCATGTTGACCTTTGGTTCTCAAAGTACTTCACCCAGGAATGTCTGTGCTGAGGGCCCCATGCTTTATATTCTGCCCCCTTGCTACTTATTCATGCAAATTTTTCATACTAATAAAAAAGATTAATTTATAAAGCATATCTCTTAAGTATTAATCACTGATACTGGGGTTGTCTCTTAGGATCTCTGTAAGGCCTGTGATTCTGCCATATCCAACACTGTGCCTGCCGCAGATAGCCTCTGGAATTCTTGGTTGGATAAATGAGGAGTCCCCAGCAACTGCCTTTTGAGGACTCTCTTGGCTAAGGTTAAATGAGTAAAACCAAACTGAGGAATTTCAGCTGGGAAATACTTTAGGCAGGGAGACCTCCCAGGAGCCCTTAGAATCATGCCAAATTTTATAAAGTATTTGGCCTCCTTTTCTGTCTGTCCTTATAAAGGACCCTGGAATGGTCCTGACAAATTCTTCTTAGGAGGAGAGTTGCTGAGAAAAAGGGGTAGTTTTCATCAGTGTTCTTAGAGCAGAGGCGTTGCGAGCTTGCGGTACCAGCGTTTCAGGAGGACTTTTCCACAGTCTTGATGAGCTCCTTTTCGCCCTGGGTGCCAGAGAGAGACATTCAACAAGCATCTGTAATAAGGTTATCTTGCAACGAGATCACCTGCTGAAAAGTCCATTTCGATTTCTGACAGGAATCACACGAGGTGTCCATTGCAGTTCTAAAAATGTTTAAAAAAGCCACTTGAAATAAAATTGGCTAAGTAAAATCTGTATTTCTGAAATGTATTGATTATTAAGAGAATGGAAACACCAATTCTGCAATAAACACAGACTAGTATGCACTAGTGTGTCCGAACACAGTGGTCTATGAGGATTCATATTTTTGTGCCTGTATTTAAAATGCAAAATGATTTTTTAAAAGAAAAGTGATTTGATTTTAACATAAATACTTAAAACACATGAAATACAATTGTTTTTAAATACTGTCACAACCCGGATACTTTCCACGTGTGTTGTGGGCTCTGCGGTTTGGTTTAGATTCAACTCCCTCTAGTGGCTGGTGTTAAGAAAGGTACTGGCGTGAAAGTAGCTAGTCACCACCTTTCTTCCCTTTGGTGTTTCGCTGAAACTTAAATCTCAAAAGTATCTCCAGAGGCCTTTGGTTCTGTTCCTTTAAATGTAATTCAGACTATGTATTTTATATTTTCACCATTTCAGCCACATGGGAAGCCTTCTTATTTTAACAAAAAAATTAGTCAATCTCTAATGGCCAGATCAAAATCAGTTTTGACTATTAAGAAACCTGATCTGATTTCCCTACCCCTCTGGCCTATTTTTAGTGTTATTTTGGCCAGAATGTGTCTCTTAATTTTGGTCTTGGTAGTTTCCATCTGTTCTAGAAAGGCTCTGGGCCAAATGCAAAATGTATTTAGCCCACGCTATATGCGTGCCACTCTTGTAGGTCTTATGGCTATAGTAGGAAATAAAAAACAACAGCCACAACCTTCGTAGAGTTTCTGTACTCTGACACATATAGATATGGTTTATAAAGACATAAACCATAAAGACTGGTATACTTGACTTCACCCATATGTGAAACTTTTATATAGCTAAAGAGACTGCGCATTTAAAAACAAGTAAATGATGGATGGGCTGCGAGAAAATAATTGCAACAAGAGCAGCTCCAAAAGACAAATAAGGAAGAAAACCAATAGGGAAAATGTACCAAAGATATGAGGAAATTTCAATTGTGAAAGACTTCACAGTTTTCTGCAGTAATAATTGGCCAAAGTGGATTTCAAATTTACTCAATGTTCTTTAGGAAAAAAAAAAAAGATAAGTCACCTCACTGGCATTCCCTGGTCTCCACAAGCTCCGAGTCCTTGCCTCACAGGGTCTATGGGCTGAGCATGGCTGCCATCTGGTGATCCTGCTTAGAACTACCCTTTTCCCAGCAATATCACCTCCATGTGAAGCTCAATCCCCCAACCCAGCTCCCACTGACGACCCTCATGTCATTGTTTCCCATGATTAGTTTAAGCACAGTGGGTTGATCAGTAGAGTATCTTAGACGTCACAACATCGCCGCTCAAATTGCAGTTATGAGAATTCACAGTGATAGGAACATAGGTTTTGACTTCCTGTTATCTGCAGCTATGCCTGTCCTCCTTTCCTAAAGCAGACCATTCCCTACTTGACTCAGGGCTGATCTGAATGTTAAGATTATTTTCCATACATTTCTAGTCCCCCCGGAAACGTTGGCCTCTCCTGAAACTTCACCTCTTCCTGCATTAGCTCATTCTGGCCCCCCGATTGGATGCCTTTATCTTGGTCAAAGTGGGTATTATTCCTGTTTATTGGTACAAAGGATCATATGAATCCTGTGAAGACTTTGGAAAGAAAATTAGCAGTTTCTCTTCCCCCCACCCCCTTTCTCCCAGCCCTTGGGTGCTGTGTACCCAATCTTCTAGCCTCAACAAGTTGGCAGCTGTGACTCTGGAATGCAAGTTAATTAAATTGTGCTTATATTTAGTTTTAGGCAAGGTTGACTTTTCCCCATGTTAGGTTTAGTCTCTGTGGCTTTGTTATATACAATCCTGGTAACTAGGGCTCCTAGGAGAGACTTTGGTAGCTGCGCTGTGAAAGGCATGCCGTGGAAAGTGGAGGAAGCATGGGAAAGGAATTCAGAGGACACTTCTGTGTTCTACAGTATGTAAACCATTCAACAGGACACACATGACCTAACAATGAAAGCGAACCTTCTCGGAGCAGCTGACTCCCTTTTCTGTCTATGAGCCCAAGAAAGGGGAGGCATTCCATGCCTCGATGTTGTTGCGTTGATTTCTGTGTGACGATCTGTCCGAATCATGTTGTTTTTCTGTTATCTGGGTTGTTACAAAGAATACAATCACCCCCACCTTCCAGGTCTGCTGTACCCACAGGATTGGACCTCTAGTTATTTGCAGGTAAACCCTCTCAGCACAAGGCATTTTTTTTCTTGACATACTGTGATGGGTGTTTTCAGGAGTGACTGACCTACTCCTCAGCTTTAGTAAACAGAACATACTAGGCTTTACCCAATTTGGTGCCATACTCTTGATTTTACTGATTAATATTCTCAAAAACAGTCTCAAAACAGGTAGAATTCAGATAAGAAAACTGAGGCTCCAAAAGATTGAATAACTTCCCAAAACAGGACAGAAAAGTAATGTATTTATTTTATTTATTTATTTAACAATATGTATCATAAATATATTATGCAATATAGTATTTGTTATATATTCTATTCATTTATTTAAAAATAATATATAAATAAATAAAAACATATATTTATATATAATTATATCATATAATATAATTACTTCTCCTGACTATAGATCCAGCCAGTATCAATATTGATACTAGGGTGAATGTTTATGAACTAGTGTCATCATCATTAACATTTTCAAATTATAATAGTAGTTAGAATTCAAATTTCTTGAATGTTTGGGGTCTTTTAAGTTTAAAGGATCAGAGAACCAGAAGTATCTAGGTTTTTCCAGCCTTGCCAATGGAATTTGTGCTGTCCCATGGGCCACTACAGCATGGCGACAAGTTGGGGGAGGGGGTTGTTGCCATCAGTTAAGAGTGTGGAGAGCAGACAGTGTCCGACAGAGCTCTAACCTAGGGCTGCAGAAGCTTCGAATCCAGCTCTCTGATCTGAAAGACAGTGAGACCCTACAGGATCCTGAGGATCAGTGAATGTTAAGATTGGTGATGCTTTGGAGCACTCTGCTAGAGTAATGAACAACAGGAACTAGGTAGGGAAGTCTTCATGGGATTGGAAGTGAATTTCTAGACATTGGAGTAGAACTGTCACCTGTTCTTGATAGATATTTTTTTCAAAGTTCTTTGCACAGTAAATTCTAAATATATATGTTTATTCTATTTCTGGGTCTTTAGCCACAATATTGCAAAATCAGAGATAATTTATTACAGCATTAAGATTGTCAATACATAAAATTGACTAAAATAAAAGAAATTGGGATTCAAAATAAATTTGGTTTGCATTGCAAGTGATAGCCACAAACTATTAACTTGTAAAATGAAATCAATCCAGTTTGTGTAGCCTAACAAATAAGGAGGATACCATGAGAGAGCTCTTAAAACTGGTTGATTTTCTTTGTTTATCTTTCTCCTAAGACTTTCCGTAGACGTCATGACAGAGTTACATGTTTAATAAAAGTCTGGAAACATGTCAATATGTATAATGTTTCAGATACTACCACATGCTTGCAAGGGACTATATTCTTTCCAAATCATATACATTTCCTTTATTTATGTTACATTTATACATACAGCCATTTCTTTCATATGCAACATCTTACATTTGTTTGAAATTGGTCAAAGGTAGTTTATAATATTGTTCCATCATTTTCATTTTATGATTCATAGTGAGTACTTCTAAAATACCATTTGAGATGGCCTTAAGAGTGGAGAAAATCTCCGAGTATTTTAATGTGCCATTAAATGATAATTATTTGTTCAGAAGATAAATGGTTTATTTCCCAAAGCAAATTAAGAAAGTAGCATCCCTACAAAATGTTTAACTATAAACCTGTGCCTGCCTTTCAAGAGGGTGGACTATAGGCATGCAATTTCTAAGTCATCTATGTTCTTTGGAAAGTTGAAGTTATGTTATTGTACTTATTTGCAGGAAATTATAAATAACAGAGTCCTGGTGTACATCTTATTTTCTGATATATTTTTTTTAATTCTCACTGTGGATACATTTTTTAATTGATTTGAGAGAGAGAGGGGAAGGGAGAGAGAGAAACATTGATCAGTGCCTCCCATACATGCCCTGGCTGGGAACAGAACCCTGAATTTGGGTATGTTCCTTTACCGGGAATTGAATCCTCAACCTTTTGATGTATAGGATGATACTCCAGTTAACTGAGCCACCCGTCCAGGGATTATTTTCCAATTATTTTAAAAAATATATTTTTATTGATTTCAGAGAAGAAGGGAGAGGAAGAGAAGATAGAAAAGAAACATCAATGATGAGAGAGAATCATTGATAGGCTGCCTCCTGCATGCCCCACCCCCCGACCACCATCCCCACTGGGGATTGATCCTGCAACCCACGCATGTGCCCTGACTAGGAATCAAACTGTGACCTCCTGGCTCATAGGTCAACGCTTAACTACTGAGCCACACTGGCCAGGCTATTTCCCAATGATTTTTGAAAAAATTGCTGAAGAATCCTGTTTGTGACTTCTACACTAAATAGTAAACTAGTATATTTATTAATTAGTCAATCCCTGTTTGGAAGTTTTCTCTTCTTCCTTCCCTCCCTCTTTATCTCCCTTCCTTGGTACATCTCTGTCTCTCTCTGCCTCTGTGTCTGTCTGTCTCTACCACACATATCTCCTTGCTGTTTTTGATACCTGTCAGGTATGCTCCTGCCTGAGGGTCTTTAAAAAATGTGTGTGTGTATGTGTGTGTGTGTGTGTGTATATATATATATATATATGTATATATAATTAACTTTAGAGAGGAAGAAAGAGGGAGAGAGATAGAAACATCAATGATGAGAGAGAATCATTGATTGGCTGCCTCCTGCATGCCCCCCCACTGGGGATCAAGCTTACAACTGAGGCATATGCCCTTGACCAGAATCCAACCCAGGACCCTTCAGTGCAGGCCGATGCTCTATCCACTGAGTCAAACCGGCTAGGGCTGCCTGAGTTTGCATTGGCACTTCCGCTGAAATCCACCCCTGAGATTTGGTTAAATCTCCCATGTCTTTCAAGGTGTTGCTCTAATGTCAACTTTCAATGAGACCTGCCCTGGCACTCTAATTGATTTGGGGCCCTGTCCTACCCCACCCTGACATCTCCTATATTTTTTAATCCGTTGTGCTCTTTTTTCATAGCACTCTTTACCTTCTGACCTAATATACAGAAATTTTCTTATTTATTATGCTCATTGATATTGCTTGCCTCCCTATAATATAACCTCCACAAAGCAAAGGATCTGTCTGGTATTCAGTGATGTACCCCACGCTCCTGGAAGAATGCCAAATTGGCCAAGTAAATGAGTGGAGAATTGGAGAGCCACATAAGCTTTGCTGATCCCATATGGCAGAGGGAAGAAGTGATCACCCCTCCTGTTCCCCAGAAAACAACTTGAAATATCCCATTAGATGTTTCTATCTTCCAAAGGGTCTTCTCTATACCCTGCCCCTCAGGGAGGCTCAGCCAACTTTTTATTTATGTTTCCTTCCTGGCAGTGCCCAGCACATGGCTCCCTCCACTCTCTCCCCTTGGAGATCCTCACTCTCTTTATACCTAGGACTTTCTGATATCCCTGTGCACACCTACCCAAACATATTAATGTTTAACAAAATGAGGGACCATCCAGTGGATATGACTTAGAAGGTGGAGTGAAGAGCAAGTTTGCTTTATTTGAGCATAAATTTGGGTTTTCACTCTGCTCTGTCACATCTTATCTTTCACCCAATGAGTTGATCAACCTATTATGTCCAAAGATACAGTGCTCTCCACAGGAGGAATTCTTCTATTGGCTGCTGAAAGATGACACTCATTCTCTTTCTCTAGTTAAATAACCTTGTAAAAGGCAGAAGTGATATGGTTGGCAGGAACTTAATTTCAAGCATCATGTTCAATGAAGGACTGACAAGCTTTTAGTACAGGCTCAGGTAACGATGCTCTGTGACAGGTCAGCGTTCTCTTCAGAGGTAGAGTTGAACGGGAGCTTCAGACTTTAAATAAGGGCTCCAAGACAGGATGAGTGAGGACACTATACAGTCAGACACTGGTGAGTAATTTCTGAAAAATACTCTTTGCCAATACGAATGCTGCCTATAATACACAGGTAGAGAGAACTGAGAGGGCTGGAAATAGTTGCGGAACATCTAAAGGTCATTTCAGGCTATGCTGTTACTTCAGCAATCCATTATCAGAGTCAAGAATAGGAAAAAGAGCTGATCATCTTCACAGGTATATATTCTTCAACATCCATGGGCTTTTCAAGTTCAGGTGACTTGTGATTGACCTCACCTTCTGGACAGGTAAACTAACATCTTAGGCAGTGCACCTCTGTATACTGAAATCTTTGCGTTAATGTTATTTAAACGTCATGTGTATAGATAGAAGTCAACATTGGTGTGATGTATCTTTAGTTGGTACAAGTATCTTTATCAGATGATGATAAGTAGAGTATATGCTACATGCAGGTGGGGAAATTATTTTTGTTTTCTTTACTGCTGTATTTCTAGGTGCTAGAATAATGCATAGCACATGGTAGGTAGTAAATATTTGTTTAATGAATGAATGAACCTTCCCTTGACCAATCTGCCATTTATTTAAAGCCCAATATGTACCTCTTAGAATTATAGATGACTAGAAGGCCAATGCATGAAATTCATGCAAGAGTAGGCCTTCCTTCCTCAGCTGCTGGCACCAGCTTCCCTCTGGTACCCGGGACCTGGGTTTCCCTCGCAGCCCTGGCTTTATCGGGTCTAATTAGCGTATTATGCTTTTATTGTCATAGATTATTATAGATGATAGTGAAAATGGTCTCAAGATTGCATAACATGACTTTGCTTCAGGGAATCCTTTGTTACCTTAAGGGGTAAGCCTAAATAAAGGCTGTTGGAAAATGATGCTTATAAAACAGTAAAATTTATGGTTGAAAATCTCCACAGAAACCCAGAGCTGAGATGGAATATCATCTTATCTGGTCCAGTCCCCCCAAAGGACAGACATTTATCTTTTGTTTAGAGAGAAAAGTAAAGGCAAGTTTGAACTTTTACCCGACCCTGGTGGCCTTGAACTGACCATGGCTGTTTCTGTACTAAAAACAAGGATGGGGAGAATGTGGAGGATTGAGCCTTGAGCACAGACCTCACTATTCTGAGTGGTTTTCACCTTTTCCTGGCTGCATGGCTCTGGGCAATTGCTGTCTTAACCACATGACACTCTGCTCCTGTAGTTGTAAACTACCACTTCTCCCAAGGAAGATGCGATAGAATGTCTACCTGTTTACCTAAATGGTCTGTTTGGAAATTCCAAATAAGATGCGTTTGAAGTACGTGGCTAGTTGGACAGTTTCACACAAATAAAAGTAGAAATTCTAAATACAAGTTAAGAGGAAATCAAACAGAGAGTATTCAACAGTTATTCTAATTTTACAAAAATAACATTGATAAATGAAACTATGAAGTTCTAAAAAAAAAATAATAAAGAAATAATTGACAATGTCCTGAAGCTGAGGGTAGCCACACCTCCCACTGAGGAACCGCGCAGAATCATCAAGACACCATGGAATGGCTATAATCAAAACAATGCAAGTGATGCTATGCTTTAAATTTGATCCAGATTTGATATAACCATACACCAGAAATAGCTTTACTGCAGTAAAATATAGAGGGTCTTAAAGATGAAGTCTAGATATTTACTGCTGAGCTCTCAGCTGCATTTCTGAGGAATCATCAGCACCATAAGGTAGGGAATGCAATACTTCTTCTGAGGCATTGCGGTTGCTGAAATGCAGACAGATGGAATTCATGCACTCTCTAGTCTAACACAGAAACAGCCTCACAATAGGGTCAACGCTTAGTCCTTGAACATTTTCTCTTAACCCTGGAGAGAGGATACTGTATAGACTGGCTAGTACAATCTAAGCGTTTTTCACTTTATATCTGGTTTCCTCTGCACCCTTTAGAAGTCTGTACCTGTAGCAATAGGTACAGTCCTGTGCTGCCTCCTCTAAGATTATGCAAAATATAAACACCTTTCATATTTTGGCAGGCGAAGTCCGTAGCTCTAATTTGTATTGATATGGAAATCGTGGGGTTTGATGGCAAACCAGACTTTCGTTGTTGATATTGTGAAGACTGTACATGATAGCATCATAGAAACTTACCAAATCAACTAGTACTTAATGTCCAGCAAATTGAAATTCTGATTTCTGTGATAGCATTGGGAACTAATCCATGAATAGCATTTTCTGTTTGCCTTGTGCCAGTGTATTGTGCCCCGTTGAGATGGAGGTGACTCTCCCCAGCAAATGTGAATTAAGAAGCCCTCGGGTGCTGCCCCTCTGCTGGGGCCAGGAACACTGGAGCTCTGACAGACTTGGGCCTCAAGCCTGAAGCATTCAGAGTCTGCACTTTTCTAAATTTCAATTTCTGAGTAAAAACTGTTGCACGTTTCGTGGTTCCCTTTAGTTGGTCAACAAAATTCATTTCATCAAGGAATATGTGGTTTAGGGAGCAGTGACAGTGAGGGAGGAAGACAAAGAGAGACAGAAGTTTTCAAGTTTTGTATTTATCTACTATTACTCTGAATCGAGAGCTCATGAAAAAAGGTGGTTTTTGTTGGTTTTTTTAATTCACAAAGAAAGACATGGTCATTAGAAGAACATTAGTAAAATACAATGGATTTGTATAATACAATGAAGAAGATAAAAATTACTTTTAAGCCTAATAACAGGGATATAATCACAGTGACCTTTGATTTACTTCTTTTTTAGGCCAAATTATATTATGATTTTTTGACCATATGGTGTTTTTCTACTACTTATTATCTTGAATTTTGCTCCAGGACATTATTTTTGACAATATACTTTTCAATGACTGTAATGGTATTCCTTCTTATGGAGATGCCAAAATTTGTTTCCTCAATTATACACCATGATGGCATGAATATCCTTGAAAAGAAAAACTTATATTTATTCCTAATAATTTCCTTTGTATAAAATTGAAGAAATAAGATTGCTGGGTCAGAGGTTATGTGCATTACCAAATACTTAAGTGTGTTTTAATACTCATTTTGTGGAATTGATTTATTCTCTTATTAAAAATGTTTTGAGGTTTTATCTTATATTTATTGCCTATAGTAATTTTGAAACAATGGATTATTTGTTGAATTTTCAGAAGAAAATGAGCACCACAGTGCTAAAAGCAAATATTACCAAAGTGCAACTGTGTTAAGGGAAAGAAAAGAATGAAAATATGATTTGCTAATGCTATTTTACATTTTTTATGCAAAAAAACGACTTTGACATTTTTAACTGGCATTTTTATTAAGGCAAGTAAATATATTTTAAATACAGGGGCATGGAGTCTGTGCCTGTGTTGAGCACACTGCAGTTGACTATTTTACTGTAACTTTCTCTGTGCAACATTGAATAGTGTTTTAGAAGGTAAGGGTTTTTTTTTTTGTTTGTTTGTTTTTTAAATATACTTTATTGATTTTTCACAGAGAGGAAGAGAGGGGGATAGAGAGTTAGAAACATCAATGAGAGAGAAACATCGATCAGCTGCCTCCTGCACACTCCCCACTGGGGATGTGCCTGCAACCAAGGTACATGCCCTTGACCGGAATCGAACCTGGGACCCTTGAGTCCACAGGCCGACGCTTTATCCACTGAACCAAACTGGTCAGGGAGGGTTTTGTTTTTTGCCTTTGTTTTTTTTTCTAATAACCACACCTATGTGGTTTATTATTGAAAGCTTTTAAAAAGTATTTGTTCAATAAATAGCACTTCAGTTTAAAATAATTTTCAGTTATTAAAAAAAAATACTGCCATTTGATATTGCCCCCACAGAAGTTGAACAATCGATGGGGCTGCTCTCTTGAGCTCCATACTGTAGCTCTGCAAGCCCATGGGCCACTTTCTTTTGCTTTCCCGAGGCCAACAGTGTTTGTGTTGTTCCCAAGTCATTTCACAATGAAGTGTCTGTGGGGCCACAGGAAAATTGATGACCGTGAAACTGGGGGGATTTAGAAACAAATCTGTTGAACAACAAGGTAAGTTTTTCTTCTTCTTTATGTGCTTCTCCTATTTTTAAAATGAAAAACAAAAACACCCAAAAAAAACAGACCATTATTCTAACGTCATTTTTCTTCCTTTCTAGCGTTCTGTGGAGGGGGTGAGAGCTTCCTGTGCGCCAGTGGGATCTGCATCCCCGGGAAACTGCAGTGCAACGGCTACAACGACTGTGACGACTGGAGCGACGAGGCTCATTGCAGTACGTGTCAGGCGCGGGGTCCTGTGGGGGGACAGGGACCTCTCCAGGGGCCTGGAAACCAGCCGTTCCATTGTCCCATCCTGACAACCACTGTGGAAGCCAGGCCACTTGGAGTTTGCCTTTCTGAAGGGAGTGAGCTTGTTTGCCTTCCTGCACTGCGCCCCCCCCACCCCCTTGCGGGCAGCATTGTGTTTGCACACCTTTCCCAGGCCTGAACGGGTAGGAACTCAGCAGCTTGTTGTTGCCACCTGGAACACATCAAGGGTGGCAGTGTTTTTGCATAAAGTGTCTTAAAATGAGGAGAAGGCTTGTTGGTTTATTTTGTTTGGGTGAGGATTTTTGTTTTTGTTTTTAAAGCTTTAAGGGTATAAAGTTCAACTTTTTTAAAAAGGACATTTTAATAGGAACATTTTTCACCTTCACGATTCTTCACATTCATGACACAGCAGATGCCTAGCCTCCTGTTTGTTTATGCTTCCTCTAATGGTATTAACTGTTTGAGATCCATAGCTCCGTGGGTTCAGCTTTCAACACCTGTAGTTAACTTACTGTTGGTTCGAATAGTTTTCAGTGGATTGGTCGGCGGTTTGCCCAATATTATATTAGGCTTGGGCTGTCACACAAAATTCCACAGACTTCATGGCTTTTACAGCAGGAAGTTGTTTCTCGCTGTCTGGAAGTCCAAGATCAAGGCCCAACAGGGTTCAGTATCTGGTGAGAGTTCTCTTCCCAGCCTGTAGGCAGCTGCTATCCTCTTGTGTGCTTAAAGGGAGAGAGGGAGAGAAGGCAAACGAGAAGGGAATATGGATGAAGCAGGAAATCTCCCAGGGGTGAGGATGACGAAGCCCCTAAGAGCTAGGACGCTTCCATGCATGACTCTGGAGACCAGGTTCTATGACGCAGGTCCAATTTTATTGAGGAAGTATAGCAGTATATATAGCGAAGGTGGCCAATCATGGAACACAAGGTCTTCTTAGGGAGCCAATGAGCATAAAGGTCGGGGTACTGTGTATTTGGTGTGCCAGAAAGATCTGAACTGCTGGAGTGTGCTCACAGCATTGCATCAGCCACTGCACCGAGATAAACCTCCTGTGCTCTACTTACATATGGAGAAGAAGGAGGTAAAAGAGGGAGAAGGAGAAGGAGTGGGAGAAGGAGAAAAGAGAGAGAGAGAGAAAGGGAGGGAGGGAGAGAGGAGGTTGGAGAGTGCTCTGGTATCTTATCCTCTACTTATAAGAATACCACTCTATTGAATTAGTGCCTCACTCTTATGACTTCACTAGAGGCCCGGTGCACAAAATTCATGCATGGAGTGGGAGTGGGGGGGGTGTCCCTCAGCCCAACCTGCACCCTTTCCAATCTGGGACCCCCTGAGGGATGTCCGACTGCCTGTTGGACGTCCCTTTCACAATCCAGGACTTCTGGCTCCCAACCTATCGCCTGCTGATTGCCCCTAACCACTCCCCTGCCAGCTTGATCAACGCCTAACTGCTTCTGTGCCAGACTGATTGCCCTTAACTGCCCTCCCCCTGCCAGGATGGTCCCCCCAACTGTCCTCCCCTGCAGGCCTGGGTCCCCCCCACAACTGCCCTCCCTTGCTGGCCATCTTGTGGTGGCCATCTTTGACCACATGGGGGAAGCCATCTTGTGATGGTCAGTTTGCATATTACTCTTTTATTAGATAGGATTCAACCTGCATGACCTCCTCACAGGCTCTCTCTCCAAATATGGTCATGTTGGGGGCTAGGGCTTCAATATGTGCACACTGGGAGAACAGACATTCAGTCCATAACAAATACATATTCATATTGCAAGTCATTTTACACTTATGCAATAGATAGAAAAGAAAAATTAGCCTCAAGAATACAATGTAGGATCTGCCTCTAAAACAGAACCATATGCTATTGTGTTCTAATTGCTTTTTAATTATTATATGAGCAGCAGTAGTTACTATGGGAAAAGCTGTGTTTCACTCCTTGTGGAAGTTGCCAACGCCTTGTAAGTGCTCACAATGATCGGCCACACTTGAGATTTCTCTGGTCTATGTGTCAATTTTTCTTCCATCTGAAGGGTTAGGATGCTTATTTGTCATAACTTTTGAAAGGCCATATATCATAGTAACATTTCAGATCAGTGTTTCCCGAACTGGTGTTCCACAGTGGCTGAGTCTTGAAAAATGTTTGAAGGGAAAAAAAAAATAAGTTTGAGAAGTTCTGTCTATCAGATCTACTTCTTCGATACTTACAATACTTATTTTTGCCTTAAAGGTTCTAAGAAATCCTGCAGGTCAAAAAAAGACATTCCTTGTGCTTAACTTGGTATTTCCTCAAAATTACATGTTTATAGATACCCTAAGCTGAATTTATATATTTATTTATTCACTCATGCATTGATGTATTTTGCAGAATATCTAGCATCCTGTGGAACTTCAGTTATGCCACCCATATTTTCGGAAATGTTTCCACTGAGACATTGTTTTTACAATTTGGAATTCCCTCTTCAGGAAAACCTATGGCAGATGATTTTACATAAAAAACATTTTTGTAGGATGTATTTTTACATTAGGGAATGTTGCTGTGGACTTACAAGAAAATGTTGTGCAAATTACCCACAATAGGGAATTTAAATGGAATTATATCCAATTTATGGGAATGGTGCTTCTCTCTCAGTTGTGGCCCATGTGATGGTACTATTAAATTTTTCCATATGCCTCTCCCCCCAGGAGTGGCCCAATATGGACTTCCTCATTATGTTCCTCTGTTGCGCTGAGCATTGCACTTTACACAGTGAGAGCTTTCCATTGCATTTGTTGAAACTGAATTTGAAGGAGTACATTTTCCTGGCCAGTCCCCGACGGAGATGGTATTCCTATTCTGGAAGGTATTTAGCAATGTCTTTCGGGGTTGAACTGTTCCTTAAAGAAGATACAGGCTTTCCTCCTGAACACACTTCAAAAACGATCTGGTCGGGTCTGTTGAGGACATGCATTCCTCAGAATCCTTGTCTAGGAAGGTTCATAGGCAGACATTGAAATCTTTGCATACAATTGTTTCTGACCTCACAAGGTCACCTGCCTCTGAGGAATCTCAGCACGTGTGCTTAGAGAGATGCCACCCTCCTTCTGTCCCCACCCTGCAGTGAAGGAACTGTAGCTATCAGATCCTGAAGGCAGCCCACAGATAAGACACTTCTGAGGGGGAAGGATGTTGTGCTGGGCCTTCCCAGTGAGGAGCAGGAGCATGAGCCTGGTGCCTGGCTTCTGGCAAATACAGGAGGAGACGGAGGATACCTTTATAGAAAGGAAGGGAAGGTATATCCTATTTGCAAGTTCCCTAATCAACTGTGCTGGAAGTATGTACCTCCATGATTTGACTTAATTTTCTGCAAAGAAGGTATTTTCATCTCCTTCTGTTCAGATGCAAACCTGAGCCTTGCAGTGGTTCTCAACCTTCTGGCCCTTTAAATACAGTTCCTCATGTTGTGACCCAACCATAAAATTATTTTCGTTGCTACTTCGTAACTGTAATGTAATTTGCATTATGAATCGTAATGCAAAAATCTGATATGCAGGATGGTCTTAGGCGACCCCTGTAAAAGGATTGCTCAACCACCAAAGGGGTCGCGACCCACAGGTTGAGAAGTGCTGGCTTAAGGCAATGAAAAAACTTGCCAGTGGTTCCAAGTGGTAGATTTGAACCCAATCTTGAATGGGGCCAAGTCAAATGCTGTTTTCTCTAGATTGTGCTGCCTTTGACTTGCCCTTGCCCACAAAAGACTCGGTGAATGGTTATATTATGATCATTGCTATGGCAAATGTCTATTTTGGATGCTCTGTTGTGCTTGGGAGATAACTGTCTATCACAGCTATCGGGACTGCTTCCTGACTTTCTCCCCTAATTTTGCTGTGTTTATCAGTCTCATCCTAAGTATTTGTAGAATGAACAGATTGCCTACCACCTGGAACAGTTTAATGATGTGGCATAAAGAATTTTGAAAATGAAGAAAAGTTTTCCTTTAAAAGTTTCTAGCTCTATGACGTTAGGCAGGCGACTTCTCTACCCTGGTTTTCTGTGTCATCGAGATGGGTTGACCGTGACATTTCCACATGTAGGGATTCTAATGCAGGTGGTTTTCCAAATGATGTTTCTCAGTCATCACAAGTGACTGCATTTACTATATTCTTTTAACGAAGACAGGGATGCAAGTAAATATGAGAAATATTTCCATCAAAATAATAAAAATATTTCATTCCAAACTGAAGGAAGAAGCTTCAGATGTCTGGAAAATTCACATCTGTTTAGTGACAATTTGGATATGCTGAATCAATCCAACTATTGAATATCCTTGAATTCCTGCTGTGTGTGAAGCATTTCCTAGATGTGTAGGAAATATAATGACTCTTAAGACATGGTTTCTTTCTTCATGAGGCTTTTAATCTAACCAGGGAAATGGCATAGAAGCATAGGTATCCTTGGATGTGGTATTTTAGAACAATATAGTAGAAGAGAAGTCACAAAGCAGAAGAAGAGTGGTGTAAACAGGAAGTTGGGAAGAGAGGAGGATTACTGAGAGTTTGGTTGGTATGAAAGAGCTGATGAGAAAGATGGATTAAAGCCCAGACTTTGGATTGAGGTGATCTTCAGATACTGTAGAATAGTGGTTTTCAACTGGAGACAGTTTTGTCTTCTAGGGGACATTTTTATAATATATGGAGACGGATTTGATGCTCACAACTGTGAATGCTATTGGCATTTAGTGAGTTGAGGTCAAGGATGCTGCTACATTGCATTGGGTGGCCCCTCCCACAACAAAGAATTATGAAGTCCAAATTGTCAACAGTACTGAATTCAGAAATCCTTATCTAAAGACAGAAGTCAGTAGTCAAAAGAACCCAGGTAGACGAGAAGCCTCAACTGATCTCATAGCCCTGCTATTAGTAACTGGGCAACTGTGAGCAAACCATTTAACTCTCTGGTCATCTGAAAATGAGGGGATTTGGAGGAAGAAATTGAGCATCCATACTGGAACCTTGAAATGAGGCAACACATTAATGCTTGCGGACTCAGAGACTGAGCAAATTGAGTGAAACCCTTGATAAAATGTTTTCTGTTCCTTTGTTTTCTCCATTAATCTCCTGATCATTTTAAGAGACAAAAGTTAATAGTGTGAGGTGCCAAACTGAAATAAATATTAACATGCAAGAACTTCCGAAGTAACATTTTGTATCAGGCTGTCCTGAGGAAAAATGATATGTATCTAGAAAAACATCTACCTCAGGTCATGTAAAATTATGCTTGTATTGAGCAAGAATCACAGCAAGTAGCTTTTGAATATTTTCATTCGTTGGCCCCAAATTGCACTGACATTTCTTTTCAGTCCAAATAAACACTCACTCCACTAAAAGGAAGCACTGTGATCTTTGCTATTTGCCATGTCTTTCTGGCTGTGCAGTACCTCCGGTTCAGGTTTTGTGTGTTTACTACTCACCCAGACCTTAGGGAGGTAACCAGTTGTTTTTCAAATGTAGCTAATTTTGGGTCTAACCTCTGAGAATGGCTTCTAACCAAGTAAGCCATAACAGTGGAAAGTTGAATCTGTATCTGTGTGTGTAAATAATAAGAACTTGTTTCTTTAATGCTTGAGTCATCTTCATTTATGAAATAATTTAATAAATGACAGCATTAATTTAAAAATATCTCAAATGAGGTCTTAGTGTGAATTACTGGGGGACCTTAGAATAGGTCTCCCGGAGGACATGTGAATCATTGGAAATTTTTGGTGTGGTGATCAGATTCTGTAAGGAGTGTTTGATGCCCCAGTCCTACAATCAAAAGAAGTGACGTATACAACTTTAAAAAAACCAACAACCTAACTCGTATGGTTTAAAATATGCCACCCCTCCACTGCACCACCACTTTCAGGGAATGCGGGTACTTTTGCATCAATGGTCAAGTTGAGAACCCTTGTTATTATGTATTCTAGCATACTGCTTCAAAACATCCCACAAGAGTAATTTAAGTGAAAACAAAACAAAACTGAGAAAAAGACCTTTGACAACTTTTTAAGGAAATGCATGTATCTGGATGCTCAGATTTCCTAACTCTTCTTGGTGGGCAAGAACACAAAGATCAGAACCCTTTCCCCACTCAGCTAGCCCATGTGCAATAGTCCCAGTTAGCGATTGGGTGCAGAGTGGGGAGTTAGCGCCCTCTGCTGAATGGAAGGGAATAGTACAGCTTTCTCAAGGTGAAACTAGAACCCCTTTTTAGTTCTTATGTTTTTCCTTATGGTGGTTTTTTTTTTTTTTCTTTTTTTTTTCCTTTTTTTTAAAATATCTTTATTGTTCATATTGTTACAGTTGTTCCTCTTTTTTCCCCCATAGCTCCCCTCCTCCCAGTTCCCACCCCATCCCCCCCCATCCTCATCCATAGGTGTACAATCATTGTCCATTCTCTTCCCGCACCCCCAACACCCTTTATTCCCGAAAATTGTCAGTCCACTCCCTTTCTATGCCTCTGATTCTATTCTATTCACCAGTTTATTCTGTTCATCAGATTTCTTATTCACTTGATTTTTAGACTCACTTGTTGATAGATATGTATTTGTTGTTCATAATTTTTTATCTTTATTTTTTCTTCACCCTCTTCTCAAAGGATACCTTTCAGTATTTCATATAATACTGGTTGGGTGGTGATGAACTCCTTTAGCTTTTTCTTGTCTGTGAAGCTCTTTATCCAACCTTCAATTCTGAATGATAGCTTTGCTGGGTAAAGTAATTTTGGCTGTAGGTTCTTGCTGTTCATCACTTTGAATATTTCTTGCCACTCCCTTCTGGCCTG
>PVJC01027397.1:0-23298 GCA_004026665.1 Murina feae
AGGGCAGTTGGGGGTGATCAGGTCAGCAGGGGAGCAGTTAGGTGTCAATCAGGCTGGCAGGGAAGTGGTTAGGGGGTGATCAGGCTGGCAGGCAGAAGTGATTATAGGCATTCAGGCAGGCAAATGGTTGGGAGCCAGCAGTCCTGGATTGAGAGGGATGTCCGCCTGCCTGTTTAGGCCTGATTCCACAGGACCTATATGGGCAGTCGGACATCCCTCTTGGGGTCCCAGATTGGCGAGGGTGCAGACACCACCACCCCTTTGCATGAATTTTGTGCACCGGGCCTCTAGTTAATCAATAAGTGTTAGCCAGCAGCAGCATAATAACAGGGTCATCCTAGACTCCTTTCTTATCCCCTAAAACCACCTGAGTCAAATAATACTATAACTCTTCTACAAGGACTCCTTTCCCTTGCTAAAGATACCATTGTGGTTCAGATCTCTCCTTTATTCAACCATTTACTGGGCAACCATCTACTAGTACTATGCCTTGCATTATAGATATAAAATAAGACATAGCTCCTGTCATTAGGAGCTAATAAAAGAGACAAGTGAAAATGTGGCTATGCCACAAGAGCAGAGGCAAATCTTAATGGGAGTGAGGAAGATGTTAGGAAGAGCTTCCCAGAAACGAGGTGAGATTTTTGAAGCAATCCGTAATATCAGCACTGCAATAATCTTCAAATTGGTTCTCCTCACTTCCAAATCCTTCCTAAACTATTGCCCCCTACCCCCCCCCCAGTGGCTCTTTAATTGTATTCTGTAGCATTCAAAGCCCTCCACAATTTAGCTAAAACTTAACCTTTCCATTTCAGATCCTTTTGTCATATGCAAGTACTTCCCTATCTAAACAAGACCACTTAACAATCCACTTCCCTGAGATTTCTTTTTCTTTACCTCACCCATTTCTTTTTTACAGCCCTTATCTCTACCCTTCAAAACTCTCATTGTTCAAAAGGACTCAATCAAGTTTTTCTATGCTCTTAAAGATTTCCCCGCCCACCCTCCGTTTAACTAGCTGTCACTTCTTTCACCCAACTTATAGGTACTTTTGATGTTGACTCTCCTCTTTCACTGGACAGCATGCTCCCCCAAAAGTGGCAGGGTCTCATTTAATGTTTTCTTTCTCAAAACCAAGCACAAGATCTGGCAAGTGACAGGAATTCAATATACTTGTTGGCTTAACCTACACAACAAAATTGCATCATAGACTGTTCACATACTATGCTGTCCATTCACTAATATGAAACAGTTCTCTAGTTTAATACCACTCTCTAAGCCAGTGGTTCTCAACCTTCCTAATGCCATGACCCTTTAATACAGTTCCTCATGTTGTGGTGACCTCCTAACCATAAAATTATTTTCATTGCTACTTCATAACTGTAATTTTGCTACTTTATGAATTGTAATGTAAATATCTGATATGCCGGATGGTTTCAGGTAATCCCTGTGAAAGGGTCCTTCAAACGCCAAAGGGGTCGCGACCCAGAGGTTGAGAACTGCTGCTCTAAGTCAAACCAAAAAAAACTCCGTAAGATCACTGAGACATGCATTATCCTATATAATAAAAGGCTAATACACCAATCAACTAAACAGTGGAACAAATGATCACTATGATGCGTACTGACCACCCAGGGGCAGACACTCAATGCAGGAACTTCTCCCTGGTGGTCAGTGCTCTCCCACAGGGGGAGTGCCACTCAGCCAGAAGCCAGGCTCACAGCTAGCAAGCGCAGTGGTAGTAGTTGGAGCCTCTCTCATCTCCAAGGCAGTTGGACATCCTCCAAGGGCTCCCGGACTGCGAGAGGGTGGAGGCCAGGCTGAGGGACCCCCCCCCATCAACCCCCCCCAGTGCACGAATTTCGTGCACCGGGCTTCTAGTGTAAAATAAAGTAAAATAACAAACCTGAAGTAATCTTTAAAATTACATCCAAAACAGTAACAATACATGAAAAGCTGTAACTACATTTTAAGTGTCCTGCAGTTTATGTAACCTGAGGAAGAGCCTAGTGAAGAAAATTTAACTTCTCAAAGAGACATCTAACTACTAAATAGTCTCAAGTGCTATAGGCAAATGTTTCTTGCTTTCAAAAAGATTATTTCCACAAAATTTCTAGCACACAGCTGGGGTGTAATAAAATGTTAAAGGTATTTAATAACAGCACAAGGCAAATTATTTGTAATATCAATGTTTTTAAGTTTACTATCCTATATTAAGTTAAAATTTTTATTTCAAAATTGAAGCTCTTTGTAAAAAGGATTAGAGCCCTAACTTGGTTTGGCTCAGTGGATAGAGCATCAGCCTGCAGACTCAAGGATCCCAGGTTCCATTCCGGTCAAGGGTATATACCCTGATTGCGGGCACATCCCCAGTGGGGAGTGTGCAGGAGGCAGCTCGCCGATGTTTCTCTCTATCTCTCTCCCTTCCTCTCTGTAAAAAATCAATAAAATATATTTTTTTAAAAAAAAGGATTAGAAAGGCAGGAGTCTTCATCTCGTATCCCAAAAGGGATGTAGTAAGTCAAATGGGTATCTTTTATTGATATACTTCCCAGGAAAAACAAAGCTTCAGGAATAAAATTTTTTTAAAAAAAGACTTTCTGAAAACAATTCAATCCAATTAAGATAGGATTTTTTTTTACCCATATCAACATTCATATTCAAGCACTAATGCTACAAATACTCATTTCTAAAAAACACTGATCAAAAAAATGCAAATACTCATTTCTAAAAAACACTGATCAAAAAAATTATATAATCCTATATAATAAAAGGGTAATATGCAAATTGACCCTAACAGCAGAATGACTGGGAATGACTGGTCACTATGACACACACTGACCACCAGGGGTCAGATGATCAATGCAGGAGCTGCCCCTGGTGGTCAGGGCATTCCCTCAGGGGGAGCTCTGCTCAGCCACAAGTCAGAAGGCTGCCAATACAGCGGTAGTTGTGGGAGCCTCTCCTGCCTCCTCAGCAGCACTAAGGATGTCCGACTGCAGCTTAGGCCTGCTCCACTGCAAGTGGACATTCCCTAAGGGCTCCTGGGCTGCCAGAGGGATGTCTGACTGCCATCTTAGGCCTGATCCGCCTAAGCCAGCGGATGGACATCCCTTGAGAGGTCCCAGACTGCGAGAGGGCACAGGCCGGGCAGAGGAAGCCCCCCCCCAGCCCTGAGTGCACAAATTTTTGTGCACCAGGCCCCTAGTATTATAATAAAAATTCAGTTTAACCTATACAGAGCCTAATTTTCAAGGTTTGTGTTTGTTTGCAGATTTTCATATTTAAATCTTCCATATTTTCAGGAACTACAAAAAAACATGTACATAGGCAGTAATTAATACTTAAGGATCACAAGTCTTGGATGAATGCTCATTTATTTCTTACAAGTGAAACACTTGATTAATCAGCAGTCAATCAAAATTGTTCCCAAACCAACTTAGCACTTGATGTCAAGGAAGCCAGCAATATTTTGTTTATTTACCAATTTTTAAATGTGGGGAAAAAAATAAACATTGTCAGAGTACAGTAACAGGGTACACAACTCAATATTAATATTACCAGCACAGGAGATGCAGAAGCAAAGAAAATATCACATTCTCTTTATATCCTCATTTTTGCTGAGCAAGCAAACAAAAAATCTCTAAATAAATAATTTGATAAATTCTAAGAAAATGTTTAACAAGCTTATAAGCAAATAATTATAAACTTGTCTTTGATTCTCCTCCCAAAATCAAATATAGCATCAATGTCCCTCTTCCCCAAAATAGTATTTTAGTCTGATGATAAACAGGAATAATGAATAGGAATATCTTAGCTCATTCCTAAAACATTTCTGAATTTCTATAATTGCCAGGCTTTAAAATGAAAAGCATAGCAAAATTAAACAGAAGAGCCCTAGCCGGTTTGGCTCAGTGGATAGAGCATCGCCTGCGGACAGAAGAGTCCCAGGTTTGATTCTGGTCAAGGGCACATGCCCAGGTTGCAGGCTCCATCCCCAGAGAGCCATTTTCTGTCTTTCCCTCTCCTTTCCTTTCTGAAATTAATAAAAATATATTTTTTAAAAATTAAACAGAAGACAAAAGGGCATGGGATCTCTTCACTGAGGAGAACTACACATAAAGGTAAATCATGTTATGCATACATAAAATGTAATTTTTAAAGCTAGAAGGAACTGTAGAAGTTATTTGACATAACTTCTGTATTTTATAATTAAGACATGTCAAAATAATTTTGCCATTATCTACACAAAAATCTTGTATATTGTACATTTTTTAATTAAAATTTTTCTCAATGTCTAGAAATATGATTTACAAACATCCCTTTCCATATCAATGGCAATTTAAGTAGCAAAGAAGAATGAACATGAAACAGAAAAATCTCTTCATCTGTATTGTAGAATGTCACTCATCTGCTGTCACAAGAGGAGGGAAAATCAAACCAGAGATCAAAGGCTAGAAATTCCAAATACTGCAGTATTAGCCAAAACAGTCTGATCCTCCCTCCAATCATTTCTGGACTTGTGTTAAAAATAAGATTTGGAAACAGCCTAAGTGCCCACTAGCAGATGAATGGATTAGAAAACATCTACCCAATGGAATACTATGCTGCTGTAAAAAAGTAATTCTTACCATTTGCAGCAACATGGATGGAACCGGAGAGCATTATGCTAAGTGAAATAAGCCAGTCAATGAAAGAAAAATACACATGATCTCACTTATTTATGGATAATAAAGACCATTATAAATTGATGAACATAAATAGATACAGAGGCAGAATAGCATTGAACAGACTGTCAAACTACACCTGGAAGGCTGGGGAGGGTTGGGGGGAGTTAAGAGATCAACTGAAGGACTTGTATGCATGCATATAAGCATAATCAATGGACACAAGACACTGGGGGGTTGGGGAGGCCGGGGGAAGGTCAAGGGGAAAAAAAGGATATATATGCAATAATCTTTGTAATACTTTAAGCAATAAAACAAAATTTAAAAAAATAAAATAAAATAAAATAAAATAAAATAAAATAAAATAAAATGCAACAACCTGGGCAGTCATTATGACAGTTCATGACTTAAGATTTTAAATTTCAGGATTAGATATTATCCTGACATTTTGAAAAGTACTTTTAAGGATAAAAAGGAGAAGGGAAAAGAACCAAATTATCCTATATAATAATCCCATATAATAAAAGGGTATATGCAAATTGACCTTACCAGCCAAACGACTGGAATGACCAGTTGCTATGACGCATACTACAGGGGACAGACGTTCAATACAGGAGCTGCCCCCTGGTAGTCAGTGTGCTCCCACAGGGGAAGCTCTGCTTAGCCACAAGCCAGGCTGTCAGCTGTGAGTGCAGCAGAGGTGGTGGGAGCCTCTCCCGCCTCCTCGGCAGCACTAAAGATGTTCAACTGTGGCTTACGCCCGATCCCCTAGGGAGCAGGCCTAAGCCAGCAGGTGGACAACCCCTGAGGGGTCCGGCCAGGCTGAGGGACCCCCCAAGTGCATGAATTTTCATGCACCGGGCCTCTAGTTTATAATAATCTAATCTAATAAAAGAGTAATATGCAAATTAACCATCACTCTGACACACCTAAGCCACGCCCACCAGCCAAGCCATGCCCACCAGCCAATCAGCGGCTGTATGCAAATTAACCCAGCCAAGATGGCAGCCAGCATCCACGGAGCTAGAGCAAACAGGAGGCTTCCGTTTGCAATGGAGGAAACTGCCTGTCTAGGCTGGTTGGGCCTCTGTTCAAGGCAGCAATGTTTCAACTATAGAAGACACGCAGCTGAAGCAAACAGGAGGCTTTGTAGCTTGACTAGGCCGCCACTCAAGGCAACAAAGTTTCAAATATAGAAGATAAATAAACCCCAGAAACCTGAGTCCGGCCAGCCTTGCTGGGACGTTGGGTCAATGGCAGCCTGAAAACGGCCCTCAGCTCCTCACCCAGGCTGGCCACACCCCCATGGAGTGAAGATCCCCACTGGGGGGCTTGGCCAGCCTGCAAACAGCCATTAGCCCCTCACCCAGGCTGGCCAGGCATGCCAGCAGGTGGACATCCCTCAAGGGGTCCCAGACTGTGAGAGAGCACAGGCCGGGATGGGGGATGCCCCCCCTCCCAAGTGCACAAATTTTTGTGCACCAGGCCCCTAGTCTATAATAAAAGCATAATGTGCTAATTAGACCAGACAACCTTCCAGACAAAGCAGGAGCTTGGAGGGAAGCCTGGTCCCAGGTGTCTGCCCATGGCCAGAGGGAAGCCCAGTCCTGGGTCCCAGGTGCCGGAGGGAAGATGGTACCAGAGGGAAGCTGGTGTCAGCAGCCAGGGAAAGGAAGGCCTACTCTTGCACGAATTTCATGCATCAGGCCTCTAGTGTACTTTATAAACATTAGCTCATTTAATCCTTACATCAACCTCATAAAAGGGGAATGAATTGTATCCATATTACAAAAGAAACTGAGACTGAAGAGTTTATGCAATCTGGCCTGGCCAGTTATAGCTGTTGGTTGGAGCACCCTTGAAGGTTGTGGATTTGATTCCATCAGGGCACATACCTAGGTTTCAGATTCAATCCCATCAGGGAGGATTCAGGAGACAACCACTGATGCATCTCTCTCACACTAATGTTCCTCTCTCTCTCTCCCTCCCTCCCTCCTTTCTCCCTCTTTCCCTTCCTCCTTAAGGTCAATTTAAAAAAAGGGTTTATACAATCTGCCTTAAAATTTCAAATATAATTAATTACCAACACAGGATCTGAACCAAATCTAGTTTATTTTTAATCAAAATCCAAGATCTTTCTACATCATGCAGCCTCTATATTAATAGAGAAAATCATGTTAATATTATTTGAATCCTGAGATATTGATTCCTTCTACAGGCATCAGAGTATCTCTTAATAGCATCAACTGATGATAACCTAAAACAATATATTTTAAAAGATTTGCCCTAGCTGGTGTGGATAGAGTGTCTGAACAATGGATGTAAGGGTTGTGGGTTCAATTCCATTAAAGGGCATGAACCTCCATTGCTTGATCCCCAGCGGGCCAAGCTTGCAAGAGGCAACCAATCGATTTGAGATCGATGTTTCTGTCTCTCCCCCTCCCTTCCACTCTCTGTAAAAATCAATGGGAAAATACCCTCGGGTGACGATTAACAAAACAAAAAATTTTACTGGAAGATCCAACAATTTAATTATAGCTAACAGTCACACACAATCACGAGAAGTCCTATTATAGAAGGAAGACTAAACAGACGTTAAAATGTATCCAAGGCCTCAAACTAGGAGATACTTAAAATACTATTTTGAGGAGAAACAAAAAATTGTGACGCTTATGCTTGAGTTATTATAGATTTAACTAGCTTTAGCAATAGTTCCGACAGTAAACAAGGCTGTTTGTCAGGAGTCTGTTTCTAGAAAGTGGGTAGAGTAATCCCCTCATCCCCAAGGGGAATTGCACCGGGGAAGAGAGAAAATGACAGTAAATGCTTAATGTAAAGCAGCCAAAACTGGCTGTCTACCATATAGTTTTACATAACTAAAAGATGTCTGGTAAAGCCATTCTAATTACAAACTAACTGTGAACATCATTCCCCAAATGGCATAAGATTATGATTTATTAGAAACTTAGCGACTACAAAACTGGTTATTAATGTTTGTCACAACGAACTGTAAACGCAAGGCACGTCCGCCCGGTCTACCATACACTTAACTTCCTAATAAGCGGCATTAAGATGTAACAAAGCGTTTAAGTGTTAAGCAACTTCTTACATCAATCACCATTAAAAACTTAACAGCTACTGCAGGCAGTACCTATACCGTGCTCGAGATGAGGAACTCAAAGAAAAAACGATTGAATGACCCGTCCGAGACCTGGTGCTACTAAACACAGCCTAACACCAAACAACTTCTCCAGCTCAAAGGTCTCCCAACCGGCGCACACAACTCCCTGCAAACTCCACGGCGACTTTCTAAACCAGGCGGCCTCGCACCCCGGAAGTCCCCCTTCCAGTAAGGCGCATGCGGAAAACGGGGGCCCGCGCCCCGCAGGCAGGGCGCACCGGGTACCGGCTCCGTTCTGCCTCCGGGCAGCGCGGCCACGTGCGGCGCGTGAACCTCCGGAGGCAGCCCCGCCGCGCCGCCCCGCGCTCCCGCCCGCGCCCTCCGGCAGGTTCTCCGCTCACAACTGCCCTCCCCACGGGTTACTGATTCCCAGGCCGGCTTGAAGGAAATGGAGGGAGGCCGGCACCGTGAGACCCAAAACCAAAGAACCGAGAAAAGACGGGCAGAGACGTAATCACCGGGAAGCGATCACCTCTCCCAAGCTGTGATCAGTGGCCTCAGCGCACAACAAGGTGAGACACCGTGGGGCATTTTCGCCGCTTCAGACAGCAATCTAAACCCCTGTCTTCATGCCGATGCCAAGCGTGGGCCGCACTCCTCACGGCAGCCCTCGCCACCCCGGGGCCCGCCAGTCTCCAGCCGAGTCCCGGCTGGGACTAGGAGGGACGCCAGGCCTCTCAACCTGCGCACCACGGAGCGTCCGCACCCGGCCTGCCATCGCGACCGAAACGCGGACTCCCACCCAACCCCTCCCGCCGGCCAGGAGCATCTGCAGGCCCCAGACGACCGGGGGAGACTCTCTGACTTACGCAGTCCTCTGAGAAATTACCTTTGAACTGGCCTTCTGAGAGCCGCCTGGCGTTTTGTCCGCCATCTTGAGCTTTGCCCCTCCTTCGGCGGCGGCAGCAGCGCTGGCGAGTCGAGCGCCGAAAGAGAGAATCGCAGCGGAGCCCGCCAGAAGGTCTGCAAGGCTGAATAGTCAACTGCCGAGATGGTAGTCAAGCTCGTGCGCACGTGACTTCCGGAGTCTCCTTTTCCCGGCCCCGCCCACTACGCTGGTTTTTCTGGTTGTCTTGATTGCTGGGTGTGTAATTGGACCCGGGAATTTAAAGAAGCTTCTGGTCCTGGCTTTCAGGGGCTGCTGATACTTCACTATTTTTCAAGTGCCAATCCCTGATAGGTGCGAGCCGGTTCTGCTTCTTGGGGAGAAGAAAGCACTGATCAGCTGGGCAGGATTTTACTTCAACTCCGAAAATAAGTCTGGAACGGCCTAGGGGAACCTGGTGCTCCCAGCAGACTTGTTCGCACCACTCGGGAGCTCACATCCTGGTGGGAAATTTGCAGTCTGCTCAAGGTACTGGAATATAGAATTGTGCCCAGAAAGCGGAGAATAGTAGCTTTTGACCCAACCTAGGTTCCGGCAATGGGAGATCGGATAGACTCTAGGGCGTCTACAGAGACAGGAAAAGAGAAAATCATAAAGATACTATTCTAAATAAGTTCATACAGGGCCCTGAGGCAAGCAGGGTGGTTAGGATTTAGAATTATGTTCTGATGATCTAGAGTGGCCTTCAACAGAGTAGGACTGTAACGTGGTCAGATTTTAAGTTGAAGAGGACAAGTTCATGACTTAACTCTTATTTATGCAAGCTATTTTTGAGACCTTTTTGTGTATAAAAGCCTGCTCAAAGTGTAGAGGCTTGCAGAGACAAAAATACGTTGTCTTTATATGGTTTAACACCTAATGAGGGTTGGGCAAGAGAAGAGAACAGCAAACTAACACTGTAGAATTAAATTGATCCTGTAAGGAAAACTCAATAGCTGTGGGAACTCTGAAAAGAAGTAATTCATTCTGAGGGTAAGGGTTGGATAAGGAGATGGGGGAGATTTCACAGAGAAGGAAGCATTGGAACCAACTTTGAAGAAGTAAAATTTTGTTAGTGTTGGGAGCAGAAGGCGGTTGTCTGTTAGTGTTGGGAGCAGAAGGCGGGAGGTTGGGTAGTGGTGAGGGAAGCGGGTAGAATAGGATCTGTGTGCCAGACACTGAGGAATCAGGCTAGGGCTCCTGTGTGAGGAGAAGGGTTAGAAGAACAAACAATAAACAAAAAGAAAAAAAAAGATTTCTAAACAAGAAATAATTAGAAAGTGACAAGTGCTGAACATTTAAATTAAAATGGAACAATGCTTTGCAACCTCCAGTGCACTTGAATTTATTTTTAATCTCAGATCTTGCTTTTTCAGTTTTGTGCTCCCCCCCCCCCCATACTGTCCTCTAATTGAAGGCTACTTTTTTGAAGATGGTACTTCCTCCAGGACTTTACAGACCTTCCCCCATCAAGCCTAAGTTAGACTGCTTCTGATCCACAGGAACCTACCCTTTTCCACTGAAGATGAGTTGTTCTCTATCAAGTGAATATATGCATGCTTTCCATTCAGATTCCTAAAGTCCTGCTTCTCATAAAAATAATTTTTACTAAGTGTGTACCTCAAAAGAGTTATAGTTAATACAGACTTCTTCCCTCTCTTTTTCATACAATAAAGCCCTGAAGGAAGTCAGACAGATGTGACCTGACTAGAAGTAATACCTAGGTCTTTATTAAGGCCTAATTAAGTATACTTATAAAAACACAAAGTCACAGTAATGAGCATAGTTCCCCTGGATACATATAAATCATGAAATCGTGGCCCTATTACTCAAACCACAAATTAAGAAGGATGAGAGCATGAATATACAAGTGGAATTTTTACAGAATCTTAAATTTTTCATTGGACTCACAATTACTGTTGCCAAGGGACTATATACAAATAGTAAGGAAATAATACAATTTACTGAAATTAGCATTACTTTTTCACAAGTGACTAAAACCAAGTCACTTTTCTGCCCCACACCTGCCATCTATCTACCTGCCACACCTGCAGTGTTCTTCCTGCAGCTGTGCTCGACATAAACCACAGAGCAGTGTCAGATGCAGTCCACCTAGAGGTTTTGCTTGGCTCAAGTAGGGAGATTTTGGTTTCTTTGAAATCTGAGTTGGCATTTTTAAATTGGGAGGATTTATTTGTTTTAATACTCAAGATTTCCAGCTTTTCTTGAAAAATGGGAAGTCTGGCAACAAGTCACAGCAACTTCTTGGAAATCGGGCTGAGCACTCCAGTTCACCAGGCTGTCATCACACACATGCTGTGAACAAACAGACTGCTTGCAGGCATTTGAGTTTTCTACTTGGTAGTGTAAGAAACATCCCAACCTGCAGAGAATTTTTATAAGCTTTTTTTATTCAAACTGACTACATATGCCAGGGAGCAAGATCTCAAATGCTTCTTCAAATAACAGTTTTGCAGCTTTTGCATTTAAAATTAAGGAGGGGATATAAGGACAATCAATTACATGGAGGTAGGAGAAAGCAAGGCAGGAATTAATTGGATTACAGGATCGTAACAAGATTATGTGATCTCTAGAGGGTTAATATCTCCTTTAAGGGGAATTACTTCTGGTATTTCACAGATGTGTTAATCTAGAGGCACAAAAACAATGGATAGGGCTGGCTGAAAACTTTTCACTAAAGGAGTTTTGTTCCTGGGGTGAGACTACCCATCATGACCTGCCCAGTTCAGATTTTATGATTAGATCACCCTATGAAGTTACTTTCCAAAGGCTCTCCCCCCCCTTTTTTTTTTGTCCATCCACATACTTCTCAGATACAAATTTAAGTCTTACCAAGGGTGATATGATCAAAACATTCCCAGGCACCACGGAGAACTAATGTCCATTTGGCAAGAAAGGTTCTGAATCCAGGGCCCACAGTTACTTTTAAGGTCTCCCAAAATGTATTGATTTATTTTAAAACAAAGTGAGGGGAGGAGGAGAAGGTAGAGAGGAAAGGCTACAACAAAGGCAGCATTTAACATTACTATATATATAAAAGGCTAATATGCTAAATGTCTGACCATCCAACCAGTCACTATGATGTGCACTGACCACCAGGGGGCAGAAACTCAACACAGGAGCTGCTGTGACACACACTGGCCATTTACAGAGAAACAGCAGTGCAGAGCTGGTGCCTACAAAGTAACATTTGGCTTCCCCCAAGTGTAAGGTGACCAGATTTTAACATTGGTAAAGTGGGACACCATTGACTGCTTGGCCGATGAAAACCGTATATTCCCTTCCCGTTCTGCCGTTCCCTAGCTTGTCGTGTATTCTTTCCAAAAATCGGGACTTTTTAAAAATGCCACAGGACGCGGGACAAATTTTTAAAAATCAGGACTGTCCCACCAAAAGTGGGACACAGGCCCCACCACAACCTGGAGCAACAGCCGGTATGGCAGCCAATGCTGCCATAGTGCAAAATGCAGCCCACAGCCCTGAAATGGTGGCTGTGGGTACCAGGCAATGATATCACATAGCAATGCCCGGCTTCCTCTCCCTAACGACTAGCCTCCTTGGAATTTCTTCAGCCCAGGAACAGGACTTGCGTTATAGCCAGGTGGAAGTATTTTACAATTAAACCAAATGTCTGTGAAGCATTTTCCCATGCTTCATCTCATTTGATCCTCATGAAAGTCCTGGAATAGGTGCATAGGAGACTCCGTAGAATCCTACTTTCTTTTCATTAGCCAGAAAATGGACATTTAGAACGCTTAGAAACTTGACCTGACTAAAAAGAAGAAATGACTTTAGGTTTTCTCACTGCACAGAATATAGTCAAACACTGTTACAGTTAAATATTTTACCCTTTGTTCTCCCTACATGATCTACGATAATAATCTGCTTTTGTGTTGATATTTACAGCACTGTGTTGCTAACAATTACCTGAAAGGGAAGTTGGGGTGCTTCACTGAGTTGGTAAAAGTTTAGCTAAACCAGAAAGCAGGTCTAATTAAGCAAAGCTATTGCTGGCGCCAATCACACTCATGTGTTTCGATCTGTCATTGTCAATTGTGAATTTGGTTGACACTTCTATTATAGAGAAAGGATGAATAGTGATATTAAAATATTTCTTATAATTAATTTCCTTTCAGTGCACATGAATTCATGCACTGGGCCACTAGAATACAATAAAAGAGAGACCTTAAAAAAAGCTAAAATCTCCTGTGCCAACAGACTGCTCCTATGTGGTGGCACTTTCATTCTCAAGAAATTTTAAGCAGCTTCTCCCTGCTCTCTAGCCTTTTACATATAGGTTGGTGAAAGCATGGTTCCATCCACTTGTTCTTTTGGCAGTTACTGAATTTTTAGCATGTGCCAGAAAGGTAAAGAGAAAGGGAGAGACAGCTAAAAATCAGCCTTAGCTCTTCTGCTGAGAAAGTCTAGCTGCTTCTAGGAATAGTCAGGAAACAGCTTTTAAGAAGGGTGTGGTCTATGTGGAATGGAAGATTCTTTCTACAGAACTTGATTGCCTGCCCCAGCCCATCCCACAAAGCTAGCCTGACAAGATTGCAGTGGTAATAGCAAATTCTCCTTTTTCTCTTCTCACCCCCTCTTCACACAAAAAATACCCAGTTTACTTATTGATCATATCTAGAGTTCTTTTGACAATACTAATTATCAGTGACATTTTTGATAAACTACAGATGCCTGGGAAATGAGACAAATAAAAATGACGTCAAAAAGCTTATAGCCCAAGGATGGGCTAGAGACATGTTGAAGATAATAAAAATTGCTATTTTAGCTATGATCTTGGTGGAAAGATTACCCTTACCATGTAGCAATTGTTATAACAGTAAGATAATGAAACCTAGCATGGTCCAGATGAAGTAGAGAGAGAGGGAGAGAGACAGAGGATGACTGAAGTGGCTCATGGCAAATCATGACAACTAGCAGAGGGCAATATCTGAGTTCCTACCATGGCCTGGTAGTCTGAGGGTGGGTTTGGCTTGCACCACCCAGAGATCAGACCTCACTTAATCTGTGCCCAGCCTTTCAAGAGTGGGGAGCCTACATATTTCCATGAAGACTGAAATTCTTGAGACAAGACCAGGTAATATAAAAGGCTGGATGTACAATGAACTTTTTAACAAGATAAAATTTCAATTTTATTTGGTTGCCAATAACAGATCTAACTGTAGTGGCCTTAAACACATATCTTTGTATCAAAGACTATAGCATACTTTTATTCTTTTTCAAGTTTTGCTTATTTCCTTCATATTGATTTTGCATGTTTCTTGTTACTTTTCTTGTTTCTGTTGTTAGAAACAGAATAGGTTTTTTTGTTAGTTTGTTTTTAAATATAGTTTATTGAGTTTTTTTACAGAGAGGATAGGAGAGGGATAGAGAGAAACACTGATCAGCTGCCTCCTGCACATCTCCTACTGGGGATGTGCCCGCAACCAAGGTACATGCCCTTGACCGGAATTGAACCTGGGACCTTTGTCCACTGAGCCAAACTGGTTAGGGCCAGAATAGTTTTTTACATTATTTATATGCCCTAAGTAATTGTTATTTATATATTCACTAGGGGCCCAGTGCACAAAAATTTGTGCACTCGGTGGGGGGAGGGGGGAGGTCCCTTAGCCTGGCCTGTGCCCTCTCATAGTCTGGGACCCTCTCAGGGATGTCCACTTGCTGGCATGCCTGGCCAGCCTGGGTGAGGGGCTGAGGGCCGTTTTCCAGCTGCCCACAGCTCCCATTGACCCAACGTCCCAGCGAGGTTGGCTGTAATCAGGTTTCTGGGGTTTATTTATCTTCTGTAATTGACTTTGTTGCCTTGAGTGGAGGCCTAGGCAGGCAACTAAGCCTCCTGTATTCTTCAGCTCCATGGCTTCTATAATTAAAACATTGTTGCCTTGAGTGGAGGCCATAGCTGGCCTAGGCAGGCAGTTTCCTCCATTGCTGGTGCAACGGAAGCCTCCTGTTTGCTCTGGCTCCGTGGCTGCCGGCCTCCATCTTGGCTGGGTTAATTTGCATATAGTCATTCTGATTGGCTAGTGGGCGTGGCTTAGGTGTAACGGAGTGAGGGTCAATTTGCATATTACTATTTTATTAGATTACTATACATTAGTGTTGTGCTAAGCCATTTCTCTGAATTCTTTTATTGTTAGTATATTTTTTTAGTTTTTTTCTCTTAGGCCTTCAGATATGCAATCATATTCTTTGCAAACAAATGCAAGTTTAACTCCTCTTGTCCTATTTTATCTTTTTTTTTCTTGTGTGATGACATTAGCCAGCACCTCCAGCATGGCTGTAAGAGTGCTACTTTTGATACTCTTATCTTGTTCCTCACTTTCATGATAACGCTTTTGAGTGTTCTTATGAAGGGAGGCTGACCTCTGGGTTTTAAGTTGAATTATATATTAATTTTTTAGACAACTTTGGAACTTAATATATAGAATTTTTAATTCTCATAGAAACCTCAAGGACTCTGGGATATACCAAAGAATGCCAAAGACAACCCTGTTAGAGAAGAACAGTTATAGGCTTGTGTTGAGAAAAAGCAGGACATATCAATTACTTTGGAAAATAGGAACAAATTAGAAGTGTCCTGCTCTGTGTACCAGAGAAAGTGGGTAGCGGGAAGGACTGATTAGGGGAGGATAGGTAAAAATCTGTGTTGGTGTCCTGTTACTGCCATGACAAATTACCACTAAGTTAGTGGCTTATATATAAACACTAGAGGCCCAGTACACAAAATTCATACACTCAGGGGTGGAGGTGGGGGGGAATTCGGGAGATGCCTGACTGACGGCTAAGGCCCATTCCCCATGGAGCCTGGCTTCTGGCTGAGCAATGCTTCCCTGTGGGATTGGGCTGAAACCAGCTCTCTGACATCCCCCAAGAGGTCTCAGATTGTTAGAGGGCACAGGCAGGCTGAGGGACCCCACTCGTGCACAATCGGAATGTGGAGAGATGATTGAGTTGGCCAGCTGGGGAGGGACCATGGGAGGGCTCCAGAAAGTGTCTGGCCCATCTCACCCAATACCGATTCCAATTGGCCAGACCCCAGCAGCAAACTAACCTTCCTGTCGGAGCATCTGCCCCTTGGTGGTCAGTGCACGTCATAGCAACTGGTCGACCAGTCAACTCTCTGCCCCCTGGTGGTCAGTGCATGTCATAGAAAGCAGTTCAGTGGCCTTAGCATATTATTAGCATACTAGAGGCCCAGTGCATGACATTTGTGCACTGGAGGGGAGGGGTGAAGGAGGTGAGGGGGAGGTGTCCCTCAGCCCAGCCTGCACCCTCTTCAATCTGGGCCCCTGAGATTTGGCCTAAACCAGGAGTTGGACATCCCTGTCACAATCCGGGACAGCTGGCTCCCAATTGCTTGCCTGCCTGCCTGATTGCCCCTTACCGCTTCTGCCTGACAGCTGATCACTCCCTAACCACTCCTGCTGGCATGATCAGCACCTAACTGCTTCCCTGCCAGGCTGATCACCCCCAACTGCCTTCGCCTACTGGCCTGGTTCCCCCCAACTGCCCTCCCCTGCAGGCCTGGTCACCCCTAACTGCCCTCCCTTGCAGGCCATCTTGTGCCCACATGGGGGCAGCTATCTTGTTTGAGGTCGTGATGCTCAATTTGCATGTCACCTCTTTATTATATAAGATTATGCTTTTATTATATAGGATTTATGTACATTACATTACAAATTTACTTAATTCTGGAGGTCAGAGGTACAAATGTGCAAGCAGGCCTGTTTATTTTGGAGGCTCTAGAGGAGAATTCATTTCTCTGTCTTTTTCAGCTTCTAGAGTTCACTGGCTCATAGTCCCCTTCTTCATCTCAGAGCCAGCAACATAGCATCTCCTCTCTTCTTTGACTCTGCTTCATCCTTTTGTCTACTCTCTGACTGTAACTCTACTCCCTCCTCTTAGAAAGGACCCTGTGATTACATTGGGCTCACCAGGGCAATTCAGGATAATCTCCCCATCTCAAGACTTTTAATTTAATCACACCCACATAGTCCATTTGCCATGTAATTTAACATGTTCTGGGATTAGGATGTGGACCTCTTTGAAGGGCTATTATTTACTGGCCACAGGATCTAAATGAATTTTCTACTGTATTTTGTCCCTGGCTGACAGGCACAGCTTTGATCCCACAATAAAACTGATATGTGGATGGTCCTAATAAATACAATCATTTCGAATCAGCTGAGTTCTGAAATTATTCCTAGGGAGTTCAGTGGTTCCAGTAAAGGTGGAATGAAACAGGTCTCTGTTGACTTCCAAGGTATAAAGGAAACAGATGTGTCACAATCAGAGAGTAAGCAGTGAAGACAAATTGTAGTCCAATTTGTTTACTGCTGTATCCGCAAAGTCTAGAGCAGAGTAAGCACCATGTAGGCACTCAGTAAATATTTATTGATGAATAAATCCTACATCAGAGATAGGTTTGGGGGAGCAAAAAGATTGATACTGCTTAGGAAGAGTCAGGATGCTGCATAAAGGATGCTGCAGAACCTTTGAGGGGTGTGTTCTCTCATAAGAGTCTCCCACGGGGGCTGACTCTAAGAGTCACCAGAGACTGCTCAGAGAGCAGGACGGAAACCTTGGCACAGTGTTGTCTTATTTTAAGAAAATGAAAATTTTGCTAATGTTAAACAGATTTAAAGTCTCTCTTTGTACAAATTTTGAAATAATGTGCATTTCTCAACCCCCCAATAAAAATTACTTCCCCCAAGAATTATATAATTTTGGGAGTGCCCTTTTAGTTGCTAGATGAGATGTAGCCCAATTCATGAATTACTTTAAAAAGCCGATTAGATCTTCAAATTAAAAAAAAAAAACAACAAAAACAACTAATTGTGTAATTTCTATGCAGGCAGGCTCCAGGAACTGCAAATGTCATTTATTATTTTGCCACATGGTGGTGCTGCTGCCACTGGTAAGCAAAGACACCCACCGTCCTTTATTGGTGTCCAGTGAATACACGCAGAGCTTCTATGAATGATCTTGTTGCTCTTGTCACATTTATTATTGCAATTAAATCTGCCCTAGCTGGTTTGGCTGACTGGATAGGGTGTCGGCCTGTGGACTCAAGGGTCCCAGGTTCGATTCCAGTCAAGGGCATGTACCTTGGTTGCAGGCACATCCACAATGGGGGATGTGCAGGAGGCAGCTGATCGATGCTTCTCTCTCATCAATGTTTCTAACTCTCTATCCCTCTCCCTTCCTCTCTGTAAAAAATCAATAAAATATATTTAAAAATAAATCTAATATCCTATCATTGTCAACCAATACATTGATTGTGCTAGTGCTGGTGCTGAAAAAAGTGCTAAAAATAATTTAGAAGGGGAAGTTAAATGTGAATAAAAGGAGGTATACTTAGGGGAGAACAGTCTACAAAATATTTGAGATAATAGAACTATTAGAGATAATATTAGAGATAATACCTTTGCATCAGGCTTGCTCTGCTTCTCTGGGAAGGCAGGGACGGAGCTGAATCCCAGCACATATAAGCATGCCTGGCACACAACAGGTGAACAGTAAACATTTGTGAAATAAAAAATAAATCAATGTGGAGATGGCAACTTTGCAGCTCCCACCTATATGAAACGCATTCTGTCTCACCCCACACAGAAACTAACAAGAAGTTCCTGAAACTGAATTCTAAAATTGCAGCCATGGATTCTGAATAATCCAGCTCAGGTTAGATGCTTGTTTTTGGCCTAATCATTTGAGCCCAGGGAAGTGGCTCCCAGAGACTTACCAGGATGAATGAAGATTTTGGGGCCAGGGAATGTGAGCCAAAACTAACTATATGGTACATGAGTGATGAGTCTCAAGTACATATACAATTTAATTTTTCATTTTAATAATTTAAACATCATATAATAATTTTCAGTTTAGTGGGTTAAGTACACACACATTGTTGTGCAATCATCACCACCATCCATCTCCAGAACTTTTTCATCTTCCCCAAACTAAAACTCTGTTCCCACTGTCGAATCTCAGAGGAAAGGCATGGGTGAGTGGGTTGGTAGAAGAGATTAAGCAAACTATAGGGTGGTGAAGGCCTGGGGTGGAGAGTGGGTTCAGGCTAGAAGGGGTTAGTGGGGAAAAAGGAAGACATATGTAATAATTCAACAATAAGGACTTAAAAAAAAATACAACAAAAAGACTCTGTTCCACTCAAACACTAACTCTCCATTCTCACCCTTATTCTTGCCCACTGCCCCAGGAAACCATTCTAACTTTTTGTCTCTATAAATTTAATTACTCTATATATCTCATATAAGTGTAATCATACAGTATTTGTCCCTTTGTGACTGGCTTATTTCACTTTGCATAATGGCCTCAAGCTTCATCTGTGATGTAGCATGTGTGAGAATTTCCTTCTTTTTTAAGGTTAAGTAATATTCCAGTCTATGTTTATGGCACAATTTGTTTATCTGTTCATGCGTGGAACATTTGGGTTGCTTCCAGCTGTTGGCTTTTGTGAATTGTGCTGCTATGAACGTTGTCATAGCATTTTTTAAATCACACAGCTCTTTGTCATGCAAACTCTCAACCAATGGCCTTAACAGTACACTGCCTATTCTATGGGGATCAGCAGAAAATCAATTCCTGGGAAGAAGAAATAACGCAGAGTAAAGTGGACAACCTGGGAGAAGGCGGCTTGGGGGAGGGCAGCCTGGGGAAGGGCAGCCTGGAGGCGAGCAGCCTGGAGGAGGCTCTGGGAGCTGTTTCTGAGAACAAAGACTTCCCTGCGCTTAGCAAGGAGGGGAGCACTGGATGCAGACACAGAGCAAAGATTTCTCTCATTCCAACTCAATGTACAAAATAACTTTTAACCTCTAAACTGTTTAACAGTGGAACAATCTACCTTCATGAAATAACTATTTCAGTGAAAATACACAGACAGAAGCTGGCTGATTACAGAAAAGTTTCCAGAGTTGTGAGGAAAGTTGGAGGAGAGCTATCCTTGGGCTCTAAGACTGCTTTTACCCAAACATTGTCTTTCTATTCTATTTGATTTATTGTAATGCACACCCCACGGCATCCAGCCGCTTTTCCAGTCCTGGGGCCTGGCTTCCGGAGAGCCTGAAGGAAAGTTCACCACATCAGTGGTCCTGCAGCTTCATCAGTTTCTCACACATTCCCCATGAAATTGGTGAAGAAAATATTTGGCAAAGGTCTTCAGAAAAGCTATATCATCACGGTCATAGCAGTAAGACCTGGACAAGTAGATATAGGAGCTGCAGGTTGATCTGTGAGTCTTGGTGGCAGTTCTGGTATACCTGCAAGGAGGACACAGTCCTCATGCCCAGGGATTTATGGCATTCAAGGATGCTGTGAGGAGGTGGTGAGGCTGAATCGTGTAGCTGGCTGGGATGGGTTGAGTTCTGTTGAATCAGGAAACGGCATGACTTCGGGAAGACTGTCTTTGTCTTTCTAATACTTGAAGTACCTGTAGAAAAGACAAAAATGACCAAAGCTATAGTTTCCAAAGTAAATCAGTGTAAACTTTGATATTTGTGTCATCTCCTCCAGAAGAAGTTGGAATCTGATGAGCTGTTGAAAGCTTTTAGAGAACCACAAGCCTCAGAAGGGCAATACTCTCTGAGATAACAGTGATAAGAGCCACAGCAGGTGTCCAGGTACACTGGGGCCTGATCTTATGTGTATATTACACTAGGAAAATACCCTGGTAAATCCAGATCAAATTAGCAAATAGTAGACTCTTGTTCCAATTTGTGCTTTTTATTAAGCTTCTGTTTTCATTTTTTCTCATTTATGTTTTCCTTTTTCATCAAAACCTGTGAAAACCATGTCTGAAGGTGGTGTGGTGAATTAGACAAAGTTTACATTTTGGGTTTGGAAAATAAGCTGGTGCAACCTCCCTTGGAAGGCAATTCAGCCAGTTATCAAAATGTGAAGTACACCTACCCTTTGACTCAGCAACTCTGTAGGGATTTGCCTTCTGGATGCATTCTCACATCAGTAAGGAACATGTACAGCAAGACATTGCAGCAAAAGATCAAAAATGTCCTAGCTGCGCTGACCAGTTGCTCAGTGGTTAGAACATTAGCTCACAGACTGAAGGGTTTCTAGTTTGGTTCCAGTCAAAGGCACGCAGGCTGGATTCCCAGCCCTGGTCAGGGCATGTGTGAGAGGCAACCAACCTATATGTCTCTCTCACATTGATATTCCTCTCTCTCTGTCTCTCTCTGTCTCTCCCTGTCCTTCCACTCTTTCTAAAAATCAATGGAAAAAATATCCTCTGGTGAGGATTAACACACAAAAAAGCCCTAAACATAGGTCCATCAGAAAGGGACTATTTACCAGCGGATGGCCCATCCAAAGAACGCTCAGTGTGGAAGCAGGGCTGAAAAGCCCTGCCAATGCTGGGAGAATGGGAGAGATATTTATGTACTGACTTATAAAACATACACTGCTGCATGACAAAAGCAAGGTGTGAATCTTTGAGCTTAAAAAGAAAAGGTACCTACAGGTGGAAATACAGCATGCACGTATGTTGGGCATCTTCGAAGGTAGCCCCCAATGATTTCTCAGCCCTGGTAACCATGTCCTATGTAATCCCTCCTTGAGTGTGGGCTCAATCTAGTGACATAGCAAAGATGAGATGTCACTTCTGAGATTTGGTTATAAAAAACATTGGCTTCTTTTCTTCCTTTACTTTTCTAGCTCTTCTCACCTGTTTATTCTGATGACATCAGTTACCATGCTGTGAGGTGCCCAGTGGAGAGGCCCATGTGGCAAGAAACTGAAGGAGGCCTCAGGCCAAAAGCCAGTTAAAGAAATGAGGCCCTCAGCCCAACAGCCTGTGAGAAACTAAATCTGCCAATACCCCTTAAGTGCACCTGAAAGCAGATCCTCCTAAGTGGAGTTGTGAGGTGACTACAGCCCCAGCCAACAATGGACCATGACCAATGATAGATCCTGAGCCAGAGAGCTCAGTTAAGCCGCTGAATTTCTGACCACAGAAAATGTGTGAGAATAAATATTAGTTGTTTTAAACCACTAAGTTTGGAGGCAACTTGTTGCACAGCAGTAGGTAACTAGTATAAAATTTACATTTATTTATGCAATATGTGTCCTTAAAAACTTACCACTGTGCTTGCCACTGGGGAAGGAAATTTAAAATTCTGGGGATCAGAGGTGGGAGAAAACTTACTTTTTACCTTATACCATTTAGTCTTTTTGAATATAATGTTTATTCAACAAACTACATTTTAAATCCCCTCCAATAAACAGTATTCAAAGGACTATTTCTAACATTCACATGTTAATTTTTTTCTATATCTACATACATTGGTTAATTACAAAGAAATTTTTACAAACTTTCTTTAACTTGAGTACATATCACATCACTTCACATAAAAAAAGAGACTCTCTTTTCTTTCACCTTTTTGGGAAAACAAGAAAAATGACTTCTTTACAGTCTCATCATCTGCCTCTCCTGGCCTCATAACCCCATGCTCCAGCCACACCAATGTTCCAGTTCCCCACTGGAGTCTGTTTCCCAGCTCTGTCCCTTAACTCAAACATCCTCTCCACTTGAATGCTTTTCCTCCCAGGTCCCTTCCCTAATTCTTGTACAAAATACAAGACCCAACTCTAGGTTCCTCTGACATAGCCCACTCTTACCCCAACCGCCCCCACCCCATTCCTGCCCCACAAATCCACCAATTCTGTTCCTGGATATGCATCCCAGGTAAATTGGTCTCTCACTCCTTTGGACTATGCCTGTACTTTATACTTAGTTCCATATAGATCTTCACTCACTGTATTGTCACTTTTCTGTTTAGACAATAAGCTGCTTAGACAGATTTGCCAATTGGATGGAAGAAAGATCTCTAACATAGTGCCATTTGCACAAGGGAACTTGGTAGACAACAAAGGTGTCATCACAAATCAAAGGGGGAAAGGGTGAATTGTGTAATAGATGATATACTGACTCACTGTGAAGAAAAAGAAAACCTGATCCCTATCTAACACCATGTGCCAAAGCAAGGCCATGGGATCATGACCAAATGGTGGAAAATGCTCTTTTGAAAATGCACTTCCCAAACTGTCAGAATGAATGAAAGATCTAATGGTCTAATAACTCTAACGAAGACGGAAAAAATTGTAATAAAGTGTCTTTGTGACCCTAGGAATTGGAAAGCATTTCTTAAATAAAACTTTACAAACACAAACCATAAGGCAAAAATTTGATTACATAAAAAATTTGATTACATAAAAAATTCAGGAGTTTTATTCAACAAAGGCCATCATGAGCAAAGACCATAGATTACAGGGTAGTAGAAGATATTTGTAGTACCTAAAATGGAAAGGTATTAACATCTAGAATATATCAAGAAAAAGACAGCAACTTTAAGAAGAGAAGCCCAAAGTCCACCAAGCATATAAAAAGATACTCAATTTTGTTTATAATCTTAAAGAAATCCAACTTAAGATATTATTTGCTAGTATACCTATATACCTACTATAAGATGGGTAAAAATTAGAAAGCTTGATACTGCCAAGTGTTGGTGGGAATGTGAGAT
>PVJC01027398.1:0-23314 GCA_004026665.1 Murina feae
CACACCCTAACCAGTTTGGCTCAGTGGACAGAGCATCGGCCTGCAGACTCAAGGGTCCCAGGTTCGATTCCGGTCTAGAGCATGTACCTTGGTTGTGGTACATCCCCAGTAGGGGGTATGCAGGAGGCAGCTAATCCATGTTTCTCTCTCATTGATGTTTCTAACTCTCTATCCCTTTCCCTTCCTCTCTATAAAAAAATCAATAAAATATATTAAAAAAATAAAATAAAAATGTGAACCCTTTGGGCAGAATAAAGGGGGCAATCAAGATAGGGCGTGATGAGTTCATGATATGGATAAGGGACACCCATACTATTAATAAACTAGACAGATGTAAATATTCTACATAAGCCAAATTATTTGTCTAACTCATGCTACAGAATTAAAATTTGGGTCAACTAATATGCGGACAAATAAACCTATTTCTGATATGTCTTGAAAATTATACCCAAATGTTTAAAAGCATTCTAAAAGCAAGGTGTTCATTTGAACCCAACTTACCTGAACTTGTTTGCCCAACCAATCAAAGGCTATATATCCAGGCTCAGTCCTTAGTGTTAAGAGCCCAAGAAGAAACTGTAACCCAATTCCCCAAAGGACAGGCCTCCAGTAAACCTACGCAGGAAGGTGAAGAGATAGAACTCATTAGGAAATGAATACTGAACTCAGCATCAATGCCCATGGGATCACTACCTCCTCGGAAGCTTCTCTCTCGCAGCCTATGACCGGCTTTCTGTGGGAGGCCAATGTGGTCCTGAGCAGAGAATCCCTTGGTGGGATCAGACCTAAACATTTCAGGGTTGCATTCTCTCTTCCTAATCCTCAGTGTGAAGGCTTCAGCCTGGGAGAGTATGTAACTGTTACGTCATGCTAAATTAACTTAGAGCAAGAGTAGGCTTAGAAGGGTCATTAAAGGAGGAAGGACCTGGGCTTCCTACCATGCTGTTTATATTAGATATGTGCCATTACTCCCCCTGCCTGGAAAATGGAAAGGCAGAACCTGACTTCTCTGTGTGCCCAAGGTTTGTTTATCTGACAATTTGTAAGTGAATTAAATGAAATTCCACCCTGTTGAGGGGCTCTCATTTCACTGTAAAAGGCACCAATTAACTCTAATGCAGACCCAGAGAGTACAGCAGTAATGGACAATCATCTGCTTTCATTTTTGGTGCAGAGATGAGTGGTTTGCAAAGAACCATGGGATTGGAGGCATAGAACACAGTGGAGATGTTCATCAGAACATGGCAAAGAAGTGAAATCATATTAGGTGACTTTTTTTTATTTCTTTGGTCAATCTTTCAGCCCGTAAAATCTTCCAGAGTTGGTCCATATGAATCATATGTGAAAGTTTCAATGTCTCAGAATTCTTGCCCATTTAATGCGTTACAGGCAAGGAGGAGAATTGAATTCCATAAGAACAAAACTGTTCAAGGACAAAAGTTTTGGGGTAAAACAGCCTAAATTTCAAATGGAAATTTGATAAAATGTGGAATTCAATGGTAGACTATTAGATTATTTGCTGGTCTGGGGAAATCCGGATAAAAATGGATGAGTTTTCTTGTATGTGTGTTTCACAGGGAGAGGTGGGGTACATGAGTAGCTATTGGACTTGGCAGGAGAGAACATCTCACTGGTTGTGTGACTGAAAAATCTCTGGAAGTGAAAAATGAGAGAGCAACTGTACAATGAAAGTTCAGCCGCTTAAAATATAATAATAAGGTGAGATAAATATTGAATAACAGTTCAATTCGCTCACACTCGTTAATCTGGGCAATTTACACATGAGGGGAAAAAGGGAAAAGAAACAAAAACGATTGATTTTGTACTTACTTTGGTTGGGTATTTGGAAAATAGAAATAGCAGGATAATGTATATGACGAGCCCCCCAAAGGACACCAGCTGCTGCTGGCCCAGTTTGGCAGTGTCAAAGATCAGCCAGAAAATAACTCCCAGGATCAGCGAGCTCCAAATCACCCTAAGAGAACCAGCAAAGAGGCATTGGCATCATTTTCTGTGCTAACTTGAAAATCCCCATCAGGCTAAAACACCAAACAAAAACAAGAGCAATACACCCTGGCACCAGGAAGTAGTGCTTCTAGACATTGCAATAGATCCTTTTCGGTTGTGGCTATAAAGGCAAATAGCCAAAATATTAAGCAACATGTCTCCCTCACTCCACAAGTCTTAGGGCTCTTTGCTGGTTCGGGGATCTATAAAGGAGTCTGAGAGGAGAAAGAATGTTTGGAGGGGGAAGTCTGGTGATTTCTTTGAGACATCTCCTGGGAGTCCTCACCTCTGTTTTGGGAGATGGGTGGGGCGATAGCTTTTAAGGGAGAACTTGAAATGTGTTCTCTGCAGTGGAAGGAACTTACCCAAGCCTCAGAGAGCTAGGTTATGACTCCCTGGGGAATCCAGCAGGTATGACAAGTCTGATTCATGACTTGGGTGGCAGAGCCAGAAAGGGTGCTGTGTTGGTATTGCACAATCCTGGTTTCTTAGGCCAAGGATATGTGATGTTTCCTAGTAGATCCTATGTGGGTCGTGGAAAACTGGTCCTGGATCCTACCCTGTAGGGTCATTTGGAGGGAGAGGAGGTCCCACAGACAGAGATTGAGGGAAGAACCCTGAGTGGTCAGCTGCAGGACACAGGATCCTATAGGAAGAAGTTGGCTTTAGGAATTTACAGGATTTTCCTCCCAAGGAGGCCAGAGCACGAAGCCACCTTCCCAAGTAGAATCATCCCATATACTGGACACCACTTATTTCATTTAGTAGCACTTGAAATTAAGGTAGTTTATAGAGACATTTGAACATATCTCAAATGAGTCATTGTCTTTAGCTAAGCTTTGATTTACTATTTGTAAAATGAAGGCATTTGAACAGATACCCCTAGGCTGTTTCTAGCTGCAATATCCCATAAATGAGGAAACAACTTCAGAACAAACTTTTGAAACAGTGTTGGAAAAACTAACACCGCTCTCAACTGTAATAAGAGAACCAACTGCATTTACCACTTCAGCCAGAACCAATGGCTGTCCAGAAGTCTTCTGCCAGGAGATAGGAACTCATCAATTTGATGTTCATATTTGGCCATAAAATGATCCCAGATCACAAAGAAGATGGCAACCACGGTGATCACGAAAAGAGGAAGGGCTCTGTGGAAATTCAGCACACAGGCTGCAATCACCATGGCCAGGTAGCCTGTCCAGGAAGCAAAGGCAGACCGTGAACATCACCAACACTGGCTCGAGACCAGCCTCCAGTGCTGATCTGGCTCAGCCAAGGGCAGGTTCAGTGGACAAGCCACTGAACACAAGAGTGCTCCTCATATACTTGATATGGCTATTGTCTCCTGTGATGAGAAGTCCCTAACAATCTCACCATGAATGCCATGAGACCAGGGTCCTAGATCTTTTTTCCTTATGTAACCTTCTGAGTTCTTAAATCTTGATGCTTGGTCACTGGGGCTCCCACTTAGTACTAAGCACCTTTTTCTAGTATTCATCCAGACTCAGCAGGTAAATTTCTACCAGAGAAAAGCCAGGTGTTGAAGCAACCACTGGCAAAAAGACATTGATTCACCTAGTTTGCAGCTCAGATTTTGCCTAAGCTCGATTAGGAAAATTGCTAAGTGCCACAATCTCTAAAGGAAAGTGGTGGTGGTGGTAATCAAGGTGGCTGGGTTTTTTTTTTTTGGAAAGGAGATTCTAGAATAAGAACAACAAGGTTTCCCACTAACGGTCAGCAAACACAGTTTTGTTTGCAAGGTAAATTAGGCCTGCCACTTGTTTTTGCAGGTAGCAAGTAGAGTTGTATTTGTATATTTGTATTTGTATTCTATAAATAAAGTCACCTGGGAACACAGCCATGCTTGTCTGTTTGCTTTTGTACTATGAAGGCAGAGATGTGTGATGTTGATGTATGGTCTGTAAAATTCTACCTGGCCCAGTTCAGGGGAAAGTTACAACCCTGCTCTTTCCTGTTCAGGCTGTGTGAGCACCAGCAAAACCACTGCCCTTGAGGGCGCAGCGTTCTTGGATTAGTATCTATAGACTTGGGCAGTAGAGTTCATGTTTTATAGACGTATTCTTTAAATGGGTGGAGGCTTCTGCTTTGGAGGGAATGAAAAAATAATCCCTGCTCTTCTGTGTACATCGACCCTTGAACAACACAGGTTTGATCTGTGTAGGTCCACTTATCCATGGATTTTTAAAAATAAATTGTAAATGTAGTTTCTTTTCTTTAAGATCCTAATGACATTTTCTTTTCTTTAGCTTATAGAATGTAATACATATAGCACACAAATATGTGTTAATCAACTGTTTATGTTATTGGTAAGGCTTCGGTTCGTCAGTAGGCGATTAGTACAGTTTCTGAGGAATCAAAAGTTAGATGTGGATTTTTTGATTGTGTGGTGGAGAATGAGGAATGTTCGTGCCCTGGACCCCTGCATTGTTCAAGAGTCAACTGTAAAAGGTAGAAAACACACACACAAAAAATAAAACAAAAACAAAACATTTTTTTTTAAAGAAGGGTCAACTGTAGACATTTACAGCTGTGCCTTCTGGCAAGAGGAGTGGGCTATGTGGCCCTAGACAGCTCCCAGCATTGTATCCACATAAAGCATCCATTGCTTACTTTTCCTCCTGCAAGTAGAGTCCTAGCTGTGATTACCTTATTTTCCAGTTACTTGGATGTAGGTTGACCAACTTTCAAATCCACATCATAGTAACAAAGGCCACAGAGTAGGTGACATAAATTACCCAAGTTAACCAGACAGGGAGCCTATCTGAATAGGTACCCCAAGCTGAGGCCTGCAATTCAGGGCCTTCTTGATTTGCTTCTCTGGATGATTCATGAGGTCCAGGGGGAAGGAAGGATTTACTTCCTTTCTATAGAAAGCTCAGCATAATATTTGGGGGACCCTCAAAAGAGAGACACTGATATCCCATCTCCTTTTGTTATTTACCTGTTAATAAGATGCCCCAGATGATATACCGAATGGTGGTTCTGTGTTTTCTACGAAAATCACAAACTGTATCATACTTTCTTGCCAGACACCTGCAGCAACACAAAAGCAAAATGGCAGGCAGAAGTAAATGCCAAAAAATGTAGTAAGCCCGTAGGCAACAGCTCGATGAGACTTTGTAACTAAAGCAAGTAAACAAACAAATTTTCGAAGCATATGTCCTACAAAATGGAGATGGGAAACTCATTTTATGGTAGGCTAAACTCAGCCATGGCTTGTATCCAGCTTTGCTGAATGGATGTGCCAAGTACTGAGAGATCCCAGAGATACAGAAAACATGTTCGTGGAAACAGAGCAGGGAAGATAGATAACTAACCAAAAGCTGAAAATAATACATAGGGACGAGACTGTTTCTCACTGGACCCTGAGGGCCTCCATTAGCTTTTAAGCCACTGTTATTAAACGTTGATTAAAAACAACAACAACAATGAACTCTCATCTCTTTATTTCCACAAAGTTTGAGTAATGTGGTGGTTCCCTGTCCTCACTCACCACACTGGGTAGTGGGAAGCTGACAGACTTCATTGAGTGTTTGAAATGTAAAGCAGGATTCTGTGGATTTGAGAGCTTCAACCAGTAGGTTGTTATGCAGCTTCCTCAGAAAGTTCTAGAATTGTTGTGTGTCTTTGTTTCTGTTCAGGACTTTGTTGCGGGGTGGTGGGTAGTGTGTGAGCAACGTGTGCATGTGATCACTTCTTCATGACCACCAGTGAGTGACACTGGGGAGGCCACAGGGCTGGACCCACAACAACTGTCCTCTCCTTCTCCTGGGATGCTGCTGGTCCCCCCACACCTGCTCTGAAACCTGGCTCCCCTGCAGGTGCCTCTCTCCTCAATGCCACATCAACGGAGGCCTCTCCTCCCACCTGAGGCCGGGCAGAAGGAATTTACTCACGTGTTTAACCATTGCCACTTCCAGGCCATTGGATAGCATTTCTAAAACAAGCACTTCTTGTCCATGTAGACGATCCCAATTTCCAAGACCTCAAAGGACAACGCTCCCCGCTGGGACATCTCTCCCCTTGGTTGGTGCCTCTTGTTCCCTTCCTTCCAGCAGTAATGCCCACATACCCAAGCCTCAGCCCCCTTCAAGTTTCAGGGCACAGCTAAAGTTCTTGCTTCTACAAAGCCTTCTTGTATATGCTAGACAGAGGCATTCATCTGCACTTTGTCCTACTGTCTTTTTTTTATTTTGTTTCTTATGAAGCCTTGATCTGACTGACCTCCTGGAGAATAGAGTCCTATGGTGGCAGCATCTTGGACACTAGGCATTTGTTGCATTACTGGATAAATGAAATGGGGGTGTATATCGCTTCTCTGGAACTGTATTTTATAGCTGTGGGTGAGGACCCATGGTGGGTTGTGAATGATAACCATAACTAAAAGCAATAGGACATATCAGGGTGGATCGCCTTTAGTGAAGACAGGTATTATTTCATGAGATTCCTGTCGTTATATATGTATGAATGTGTGCACTGAGAATTGGAAACACTGTTCTAGAAAATGTTGAGGTAATAGAAATGCCGTAAAGACTAAGTTTTTACATCTAACTGAAGATAATGCATTATTCTCAGTTGTGGATATAGTGTTAAAAAGTAGCCATGGTGGAGGGCAACATTTCATAGGGAACACCCATCTACTTTAGGCTGGATTTATCAGATTTTTTTTAATTGCGGGGAATGTGTGTAGTCCATTAAAGCAATCTGACACTGCATAAAATAAAGTAGCTAGAAATAGATGCTTCTGCCATTTGGTTATCTGGGCTGAGCCACTTCCAACCGCCACATGGTTGATTCTGTCCCATTAACATTAGTGAAACCTGAGTTATCTGACCACCCAGGAGACTCTCAGCTCCCAGAGTCAGAGATTCATGAAATGCAAGGAAGGATGGAACTAAGCTCAGGTTTCTCAGGTGGTAAATATTTCTTGATGGGGTATATGTGACAAGATCTTTCTTTCAATCCTAATTCTGAACAACTCCAAAGATATCCTCTGATACATAAAAGCAAAGTTCCTCAGAGACTTAGGAATTTAGAAAATTGACAAATATGAGTCTTATGATAGAGTACCAGATAATCTTGGACTAGGAATCAGAGGCTGAAATTGTAAGTTAGCTTTGTTCCTCTCTAGTTGACTAACCTTGAGTAAGTCACTTCTCTGAGCTTCATTTCCTGATCTCCACTCTCCACCCGCCCACCCCTCCCCCCAAAAAGATAATACAATTTGTCTCTCCTACCTCACAGGGTGATAAAGACTTGGAATACCTTTAGGATACCGCAAAGTAATAACAAGTAGATTGTGTTTGGAGAAACCAATTGCTTATTGATTAACATTGAGAAGACAAATTAATTACTTTTGTGGGGATTGGAGCAATTAGTTGGTAATTTACACCTGTAATTAAAAGACGGTCCTGGATATTCAGTTTCTAGGACATCAGCAATTTGAATTTTCCACATTGATTATCGTAGAACTCCATTAATTTTTCTGAAAATGGTAGAAAATAGGGTTGGTGGTGGTGATCATCTCTAATAGTAAATGTTAAAAAATTAGGTGAGGATAAACAAAAAAGTGCCCTGGTCGGTGTGGCTCAGTTAGTTGGATATCGTCCGATGCACCCAAATGTCGCTAGTTCGATTCCCAGTCAGGGCACATGCTCTAGTTTTGACCTTAATCCCCAGTAGGGGGTGTGCAGGAGGCAGCCAATTGATGTTTCTTTCTCACATAGATGTTTCTCTCTCCCTCTCTCTCTAAAATCAATAAAAACATATTATCTCCCCCCCTCCTCCAAAAAAAAACCCCCACAAAGGAGCAAAACCATTTGTTTAGGAGGGAGGTGTGGTTATTTCTTTGGTTTAAGCCTGTACCCTTTTGGATGCATCACTTGATCCTCCTCCTCATCTTCTTCACTTTTTAGAGAGTTCTGCTCAATGGTGACCTGCTCTTCACCCTGGAAATCAAACATTGGAACAGAGATGCTATAAAGAGAATCTTGGGCTGTTGCCCACAATCAATTCAAAGGCAGCAAACACTTTTTCCTTATGGACTATGCACCTATCCCAGAACTTTCTCTGCTTCCTCTTCTCCTGTCCCACCCCTGTGTATAGCCAATGTAAATTCTTTTAAAATAACTTACATCTTTCTTTCCAAATTCATTGTATCAAAGAGCCCCTTTGGCTTCAGGATGGTGCCAATGTTGTCTTGTCCATCTAGCTCTGCTGGTGATGGTTTGGTCTGTGTGCCCAAGAACCCGGTCCTTTTTTGGGCTGGCACATGGCTTAATAAATGTTGTCTTTCAGAAAATCTTTTGGCCACAAAGATCTTTGTTTAACAGTGTTTTATGTTCTATTGGAGGCCCAATGAATGAAATTCGTGCACTGGTAGGGTCCCTAGCAGCTGCCGGCCTGGTACTCCCTCCCTTTCCCTAGCAGGCCCTGCCCTCCGGTGGAACTTGTGGAGGAACTCCTGGTTGAGGGGACACTTTGCATATTATGCTTTTATTATGTAGGATGGATTTGGACAAGTGTTTAATGGCATGTCTCAACCATCATAAATAGTCGTTTTGCTGCCTTAAAAATCCTGTTCCTTTGCACCCTCCCTCCCCTCTTGCCAGCCACTGCTCTTTCACTGTCTCCATAGTTTCCCTTTTCCGGAATGTCATAGAGTTGGGATCATACACTATGTAGCCAGTGCAGATTAGCCTCTTTTACGTTGTAATATGCATTTACTGTTCCCCCATGTCTTTTCATGGCTTGACAATGCATTTGTTTTTAGTGCTGAAGAATATTTTATTGTCTGAATGAACCACAATTCGTTGAACCATTCACCTACTGAAACACATGTTGGTTGTTTCCAAATTTTGGTGATAATGAAGAAAGCTCCTATAAACATCCATATGCAGGTTTTATGTAGACAGAAGTCTTGCTTACTTTTTTTTTTGAATAATATTTAGTGAAATGGACACTTTTTATAATATAGCAAATAAAATAGACAGTAATAATATGTATAGCATGATCCCAATTAAGTAACATATGCATGTGAATGTGTATAGTATTTGCCTTATTACAAGATTTTCCTTAAAATGGAAATGCTTTTGTTTAGGCCATGCACTGATTTTTTTCTGAAATTACAGGTTACTTTTTTGTCTTCCAAATTTTGCTGCAATAATTTTCCTCTTTTTTCCCTAAATCAAACAAATTATTTTTTATCATGAGAATAACTATCCCCCCAAAAGTGGCTCCATAGTAGGCAATTACTATAGAGCCAGAATTACTAAAAACAACAACAACAACAACAACAACAACAACAACAACAACAACAAAAGGATGACTGACAGGGAGAATTTTCTCACTTTTAATAGCAGAAGGTTTTCCTCAAATGAGATCCTACCCAGATCCAATATATAAGAGAAACAGAAGTGGCATTGTGATGGAGCACCTGGGACTGCTATGTAACTTGGGTGTCACTGAGGAGCCCCAGAGCTTGATGGACACAGTTTTAGAACCATCTCTTAGAATCTTTCTTGTCTGCCTCCTTTACCTTAAAATTAAAATGCTTTTGTTTAAGCCCATGCTTTCTGCACAAGATGGAGCTTGAAACCTGTAGTAGTGACATGTCAGAGGAAGCCTGGGTACTTTCCCCATCAGAGAACTCTGAGGACAGGTGTGTAAACAAGACCTTTGTTTGGGCACAAATGTTTTCTTCATGACTTGGTTTTACACATTCTGATTACCTCTTAACTCATTCCTCTGAGTGCCTGCTGAGCATCATGCTTTCTGTCCCCATAGCTCTCAGATGCCTGTCACACAATGGATACCATGGTAATAGACTCACCCACCAATCTCGGGCCATACCTGTTTGGCATTTACATGTTCTCTGCTTTGCACAACTCTGTTCCTTATGGAGTTGTTTCCTGATGTGTTCTGGTTTTCATGAATGTCTTCTTCATTCTAAAAACAAAGTACAGTTTGCAAAAATAAAATTTCAGAGCCAAACAAATATGTGTTCTTTCAATGAGTGGTGCCTAGAAGACTTTATTTTATTAAAATTGGGATGACATTGGTTAATAAGATTATATAGGTTTCATGTATATATTTCTATTATATATAATTTTCATATTGCATGTGTGCCCACCACCCAAAACATCTCCCATCACCATATATTTGATACCCTTTACCCTTTCCTACCCCCTTAATCCCATACCCTCTGATAACCACTTCACTGTTGTCTAGTGTATATATTTTTGTTTATTTTTCTTATTTGTTAATTTGTTGCTTTCAGTTTTACATCCCACATATAGTGAAATCATATGGTTCTTGACTTTTTCTTTCTGACTTATTTTGCTTGGCAAGATATTCTCAAAGTCTATCCATGTTGTCACAAATGGAATATTCCATCTTTTCTTATGGCCAAGTGTATTCCATTGTATATATGTACCACATCTTTGTCCAATCATCTATAAGAGGACACTTGGGTTGTTTCTATGTCTTGGCCATTGTGAATAATGTTACAATGAATGTAGAGACACATGTTTTTGTGAATAAATGGTTTCAAATTTTTTTTGGTAGACGCCCAGAAGAGGGGTTGCTGGGTCACCTGGTAACTCTATTCTTAATTTTTTGAGGAACCTCCATGCTGTTTTCCATAGTGGCTGCACCAGTTTACATTCCCATCTCCTTTTTTCTCGGCAGCCTCTGTAACACAGCACATACATAAAATCTAACTTCCAGCATGTACATGACTTATGCATAAGTCTTGTTGCCAAAATGCCCTTTTGTGTTAGTTGTTTATATCTTACTTTAGCATAATTCCTTGTGCTCAGCAGACACTAACAATTATTTGTTACATTAATAAGCCACAGTGATTTTAATGTTGCACTAACTGGTACAGCAATGTAGTATCTCTTGGTATTTCCTATCAAATCTGATAGGTGTGCAGGGACAATATGTATAATAAAAAAAGATGACAAAACATTGCTAACTGCTAAAGCTGGTTGATGTGTACTTAGGGACTCATTTTACTATTCTTACTTCCATGGATGCTAAAATTTTCTTTAATAAAACATTAAAAATAAAATCCAACAGGAGTTGGTAGAAAAATGGGACACAGGTAACAGAAGGGGCTGGTTCTCAGGGTCCCTAATTATAAGTGTGACCCTGGGCAGGTCATATCTTTGTAAACCTCAGTCCACCCATCTATACAACACAGTGTTGATTCAGTGTTCTCATGGTTCCTTCCAGAATCCTGACATTTTCCGGTTCCATGAGGAGCTTCAGCTTCTCGATGCTGATTATTCCTGCCACCTGGTGGCAGAATCTGAAGCTTCCTTGTGAAACACAAGGGTGGAGTCTTGCCTTTTCAGAGTTAAAAAAAGAGAGGAAGGGGTGTGTGTGTGTGTGTGTATGTGTGAGGGGAGAGAGGGGGCTGGTGGTGGTGTATGAGGTGAGGGTGCAGAGTGGGCGTGAATGATGACAAGGGTACCTCTGTATTTTGCTACATGTAATGGGGTTGTTTTACCCCCAAAAGAGTGCACACCTTAGCCTTTTAGCATTTTCAGAAAGAAAATGCATCCTATTTGAGGATTTCCAACAGAAATAATGGGGGTGTTTGTGGGTGTTGATTGGTGCCTGAAAAATGACCCTTAAAACACATGCTTCTCAGCTTCTTTTCAAATTGGAGTTGTGAGGCTATAATAGGTGGCTCATAATTACTTCTGAGCCCGTTGTTTTCCCCCATCTATTTAGCAATTCAGAGTACTAGCAGCTTAGTAGTCTCCTGGACTCCTACAGTCCTGACTGTGTTCTAAGTGCAAACCTGTCACTCCACAGAATGAGTTACAACACAGTGCGGGTGTGTGTGAGCTTTTCTAGATGGTTTGCAGCACGAGCCTTTTAATTTCTCAAATCAGCGTTCACTGCTGGAATCCTGAGGGTGATGATTCTGGATAGAGGCCCCTCTGAAGGGCAGATCCTTGACCAAGGAGTACATGTGCCCGGGGATTTTTGACGTTGCTTTCTCCATGCTTCTGGAGCAAGTACAGGCCCACAGTGGGTGTAACGGGGAGTACAGATGGTCAGCGACCTTTTTATTGATTTCTTTTCATTCAGTTTCTAAACAATAACTTCCAGAATATAGGAAATTATTAAAACACTCCCTCCCCCTTATCTATTTGTGATGCCCCCTTCTATAGAATTTTAGCTGAACACATGGCCACCCAGAATAAAGGCTACATTTCCTAGAGGCACATTTCACTAGATTCTGGCGAAGGAAATGTAAGTTCAGTAGGTCCTCGGGTTACGTTGGAGATCCATCCATTCCTATGGTGCGATGTAACGCGATTTTCGCCAGTAAGTCGAACCCACCTACATAAGCACCTACGTCACTCACATGGAGCACAGATACAGCAGTCATGAAGTGAAACAGTAAAAACAATTTGAAAGAAAGATAATTCCTGACCTTTACTTGTGGTAAATAAATAATAAAAAGCATAAAGCACGTATGTACACATGTCGAAATGATGGAACTTTTTTAAATTTATTTTTTAAATAAATAAGTGGGAGATGGTGACGTAACCACGAAAGGACCGGCATATGTCGAGTCCGATGTAACCCGAGGACCGTCTGTAGAAGTGGCAGGTACTCTTTGTCCCCTTGATCTTTTCTTCTGTCCTGCTGCCTGGTGTGTGAGTGGTTCCATCTGGACCAAGAACACAAGGGCCCATCCTAGTGACAGCAGAGTGGTGAGGTGGGGTGGGGGGGGCAACTTGAGAGCCTTGAGCAGTGCTCCCACCCCAGCTCTGTATTACCCACTTCCAGACGTTTATCTGCAGGGAGCAAACTTCTCCTTTTGTCTCTTTTGGGTTTGGCTTTTATTTGCACCTAGACTGATATACTAGGTTAAACCCTTTAAAACTTTTGTTATGTGACCCTAAGAGGCCTGTGAGTTGGGTTTCCTGATCTGTAAAAAGTTACTCTTTTTACAGATCAAGAAACTAAAGCAAAAATAAGTAAATCACTTGACGTGGTTTGCACAACCAGAAATAGCTGAGATGGGATCTCAGGCCACATTGTGTCTGCAGAGTTTTGCCTTGGGCCAAGGCCTTTTGGCTTTGGAGATATGTAGACAAGGTGGATACCTATGAAGTAAATTCCCTTTTGACTAGGAAACTTGATTTGAACCCTAGACCTAAAAGACAAGAGTAGAAATGAAAGAGGTGGTGAAAGATTCCATAACTGCTCGCGGTCTCTTTTGAATAAATTCGGGCTCTGGAAGTCATTTATCAAGCCAGAATTTTCCAAGCCCCACTGTACAGTCTGATTTTAAGTAGATTCTATCTTTAAATGATATAAGAGGACTCTTGCATTTATGGACATGGTCATGTCTCTGTGATTAGTTTGACATTCTTTTTCCTTCCAACATGTGTGCTCTACTCACTCAGTCTCTCTTACCACGGTGGCCCTGAGTTCACAATGTGATTTCCATTTCTCAGTTTTTGTGACCAGGATTTTCCTATTGTGACAGGAGAGCCTCTGTTCCCCCTTCTCTAGAGAAAGTGCTATGGCCTGGTGTTGCTCTGAACGTATGAATGGCAGAGGGGATACAGCCAGGCTTGAGGACTGTGGCAAGAATGGCAACTGATACCCCAGGGAGACTTTCATCCTGACCTTTGGTGGGATATAGATCATGAAAGTTTATGGAATATGAGATGGCCCAATGGGCAAATGTAATGTGGACATGGAACCTGAGGAGTTGCTATGAAGCTCTTCAACTGGTTTTAGCACTTGATACTTCACAGTGAGTTCTGTGAGGTGTTTGATAATATATCTTAGCTGGAAGGCAAATCACCAGAACAGATTTAGATTGGTGGTTAAAGTTGTTTATTGTATTATGCATGTATGTGTATATGTATGTATATATGTATCTATCTAGCTATCATTTGCACTTCCCTGATACCTTTAAAGCAGTCTTCCTAGAAACAGTCAACACGGAATACACTTGAGGAGTGATGCCTTAAATATTGCCATGGATGTCAAAGTCTCAATCCCCAGGACCAAAATGGGGAGATGATGTCAGTTGAACTTGGGACTGTTTAAGTCTATATATTTCACCCACTTGCCTGTTAATCTAAGAAGCCAGATCTTTACTCTGTCCCCTGTTCTCTGCTGAATATCATGTGCCCAGACATAGAAATGCTTGATACTGTTTTTGAATGAATAGAGAATATATTCTCAGGGGCTGTTGAGCTGATTATAGTAGCAGCTGAAATAGTGTCGCTACAATTAAGTAGAGACCAAATGGTACAGGACTGCTGTCTCTATTTCTCCACAAGGTTACCTATGATCTAATATTCTAAGCCTTAGGTTTCTAAAAGTGTTAGAAATACATCTCTAATATCTGTTGTTTGGAGCTTCTTCAAGTGATGTAACCTCTCTGTGTTCATTTCTCTGAATATGGAATGAGACTAGATTCCAAAATGCCATGTAAAGAGATTGTAGGGAGTGGCTCAACATATGCCTTAAGATGACTGCTGTTGGAATATTAATAAATTACCTATATTAATTGATGCTGCATTGCAATATAAAGCTTGGGTTCCATGGTCAGACCTGGGTTTAAATCCAGCCTTAATATTTTGAGGCCCTGTACCCTGTCATATGGGAATGTAGCACTCATTACTTGCCTGTGGGGCTGTGTGGCTGTTGCAGAGCCACACATAGTCATTGACTGTTATCTAATCTAATCTAATCTAATCTAATCTAATCTAATCTAATAAAAGAGTAATATGCAAATTAACCATCACTCCAAGACACCTAAGCCACACCCGCCAGCCAAGCCACACCTGCCAGCCAATCAGAGCGGCTGTATGCAAATTAACCCAGCCAAGATGGAGGCCAGCAGCCACAGAGCTAGAACAAATAGGAAGCTTCCCTTGCAACTGCCTGCCTAGGCTGGCTGGGCCTCTGCTCAAGGCAACAATGTTTCAATTATAGAAGATAAATAAGCCCTAGAAACCTGATTCCAGCCAGCCTCGCTGGGACCTTGGGTCAATGGGAACTGTGGGCAGCCAGAAAACAGCCCTCAGCCCCTCACCCAGGCTGGCCACACCCCCATGGGGTGAGGGTCCCCATTGGGGGGCTTGGCCAGCCATCAGCCCCTCACCCAGGCTGGCCAGGCATGCCAGCAGGTGGACATTCCCTGGGGGGTCCCAGACTGGGAGAGGGCACAGGCCAGGCTGAGGACCCCCTCCGCCCCCCAAGTGTTATATAATTTTATGGTTTAGTTTGGTACTTGCTTGCTCGCTCTGTGGCATGTATAGTCACTTTGTTCTCTATTAAGATTTGGTCTGTAGAAGTCAATTTCTGTTTTGTGAATCTGGTCTCTCCAAATTGTTTGAGATCATTTCTCCCCTCCTTATTTATTTATTTCTTTATTTATTTCCCAAAGCTATTAATGTCAAATATTTTAAGGCAATTTATAACGTTGTCCTCTAAATTGCATGGGCTGTACCTTGAAGGACTGCACTTTCAAAGGCAATATACAGAAACATTCCAGAAGCCTTTGATCTTTATCTATTGCTCCTGGCCTTCTTGGTTCATGTAACCTTCTGGCACAGGTCTTGGGTTTCTGCAATCTTTAATGTGAGTTAATGGGCACTGGCTAGACTCTTCCTCCCTGCGATCCTCCTGTTCTCACAGGTTGATGAGGTTTGAAGACTGGGTAGAGAGCAGCAGTGCTGTGGGCAGAATCTACCTGGTAAGCCTGGGACGCACTGTTACACTTGCTTGGCCACAGTTCCCTGTCATCTCTGAATGCTCTGAAGGGAGCTTTGAATTGGGTGCAACATTCTCCCCTTGTGACCTCTGTGAGCTCGGATAATGCTAAGTGAAATAAGCCAGTCAATGAAAGAAAAATACCACATGTCCTCACTCATCTATGGATAATAATAACCATTATAAACTGGTGAACAAAAATGGATACGGAGGCAGAGCAGCATCAAACAGACTGTCAAATTACAGCAACAAGGACAGGAACATTGTGTGTGGGGGGGTAACAGATCAGCCAAGGGACTTTGGTGCATGCATTTAAGCATAAATAATGGACACAAAACACTGGGGGGTAGGGGAGGCTGGGGGAAGGGCAGGGGGAAAAAGAGATATATGTACCAATCTTTGTAAAACTTTATGTAATAAAAACAAACAAACAAACAACAAACAAAAAACCATGTAAGAAAAAAGAGAAAGTGGCAGAGTTCTGTCCCAAATGGAGAAAAATGAAAGGTTTACAATCATTAGGTTATAAAAATAAATGTAACCTATGAGTTTGTTCCTGTTTACTCATTTATTTTGTTTTTTAGATTCCACATATAAGTGAAATCGTATGGCATTTGTCTTTCTCTGTCTGACTTATTGCACTTAGCAGAATTCCCTCCAGGTCCATCCATGTTGCTGCAAATGGCAACTGTAATTGAAAAAACTTTAAAAAAGTATAAAAAGTTTTAAGTCTGCATATATTCACGCAGAATATGCTTTCTGTGACCTTTCTTGAAAAACTGTTAGAGGAAGAACTTCAGCCAAACAAATTGTAGATGGAGAAATTATGGCAAAAGGAGTGATAATATATTTTGGATCTAATTAGTGAAGTAAAATAAAAAACATTTCCAGGGATTCCAGAACAAATTTTAAACATTCTACCCCTGATAATGTAGAAAGATGATCTGAACACTACTTGAAGGAGAAGGAAAGAAGGGGGAGAAGGTGAAGTACACAGGTAAAGTACCATTTCCTCATTTGCTAACTTCTGGGAGCTGAAAAAGATTATAAATATCTGTGTTTAAGATAAAACGGTAAACACTACAAGATATATTTACATATTCAGTTAAAAACAAGTGGTGGGAGTGAAAGAAAGAAATTATGGAAGGCGGAAAACATACCAATTTTGTATTACTCATAGTCTTAAGCTGGTTATGAAAGGAACCATTAAGACAAAACAAACAAAAGCCACACCAGTCTTCAGTAGAAACCAAACAAAAATAAAGGATACAAACCATACAGTGAAAAGATTTTTTAAAAGCACAACATAAAATATGATGAAAGGAGCTAAGAGCAAACAAATATACCTGGAAAATCAATCATTGGATTTGATTGAGTCATATAGCAAACACACCACAAGCATATACTGAAGATGATCCAAGAAGATGAAACATGCAGTGGTCATGACCTTAAGCCACCAAAGCTGAATACAGGACACCCCCCCCAAAAAAAACAATAAACATGTTCAAAGAGAAGCAATGGGAGGGATACAATTTCATGTTTTAAGATGTACAAATGGCATAGATTGCCATAAAGGAAACACAGAGAAATATCTAGAAATGCATTTGGAAAGAGTTCCACCTATGACAGATCAAGTGGGCAAAGGTAAAGATACGGAAGACAAAATAACAATGAATAATAGAAACCTAATTAATATCTATTGAGCTCTATAACCCGGATAGAAAATATATACTGGCCAAGACCACTAGTTGTCCCCAAATCTATTCTTCCTCATTTCCTTTAAAAGCAGAACTCTGAGTTTTACAGAGCCTAAGATTTCCCAGAATAAAGATACATTTCTCAGCCTCCCTGTGGCATTGATAATGTTCTGCCAGTGTGGTTGATGCTGGAGGCAACTTCCGGAAAATGTTCTCATGCAGGATAGGTAGTGGAGCCTCTAGACCACTTTCTAGGTATTTTAAAATACACAAAATTAAATATATAGGATTGAAAGAAAACCAATTATATTGAAGTAGTTATTAAAATAAATTTATGATAGAATAGTTTATATGAATCTTTATCAGCACATTTAAAAACAAGAGAAAAACCCAACAAGGTCCAGTGAGAAGTTTTAATAACTACCTTCATTTCAATGCCTTGAGATAATTTAAAAATATTAAAATAATGAGGTGATAATTTCAATATTTTGAGATATCTGAAACAGATTTGAACTCTTTTTACTACTTGTATGTATTAACTCCATGGAGTGAGGGTGCTTTTGCAAACTAGGGGTTCATTTCAAACTAGGGGTTCTACCTCCTTGTGGTCTGTGGAATAGAATGGAATGTGTCCTTTCCCCTCTCAGACTTATGTGGAAGTCCCACCCTTCCTTCACCCAAAGTATCTCTTGAGTTATGAGGTAACTATAAATGGGTACATCTGGGAGAATATGGATCTTTTTTCTTATTTGTAATTGGATATCTTGGTTTCACTTATAGATCTGTTCATAAACATAAGTGGCGGGCGGGGGCATCACATAATACCCAGGAGTAAAGGCCTTAGCATCGTCTTCACGTAGATTTTTGAAATAGACAGCAAATGAGTAATGTTTAAGCATTCTGCTTAATTGTGTGTTAGGCTGACTTCCATTGACTTCATCAGAGTCCCGAGTTCCATTTAGCAGATGAAATGCAAATTAACCAATGTAATTCAGGTGCCAGACCAGATGGGCTCATGTAGGCTGGACCCTAGTGGTCGCTGCAAGAAATGTCCACTTAATGGCACCACTCCACCAAGGCTGTAAGATTCAGCTGCCATGAAAGCCAGTGCTTGGCCCAATTTCCGATTGCAGCAGTATGTTGGCTCTGGAAGCAGGTACCCTATTAAAAGCATTAATATGCACCCTGGTCCTTGTTGCCCAATGGTTAAAGCATTGGCCCAAGCAGGAAAGGGTCTCAGGTTTGATTTCTGGTCAAGGGCATGTTCCTGGGTTTCAGGTTCGATCCCCAGCCCCAGTTGGGAGGCCACGAATCAATATGTCTCTCTCACATCAATGTTTCTCTCTCCTCCCTCTGAACCTCCCTCCCTTGCACTCTCCTTAAAAATCAATGCAAAGATATCCTCTGGTGAGGATTAACAATAACAACAACAACAGAAAGCATTAATATGTTAAGCCATGGTCTCAATTTTATTTACTATAAATGTTTACTTCCTATATTGTGTAGGATGGTTATATCTAATAAATGAATTCAATCCTTATCAAAAAGTGTTCTGAGATTGCTGGCCAAGTTTGGTACAAATTAAGCACCTAAAGTAGAAAACACGAGTAAAGTATCTGCAGCTTGTGTGTCAAAAATAGGTGGATTAAAAAAAAATAGATGGATTGATGTGTGGATAGAGGGTAGCATAGATGAATAAATATGTGAGAAAGAAAATATAGCAAAATATTGTAGAATGCAGGTAGTGGATATATAGGTGCTCACTACGAAATTCTTCTAACTTTTCTGTATGTTTAAAATTTTTCATAATAAAATGTTGAAAGAAACAAATATCATTGATAATTGGTTACAAAATGTTGAATAAAAGGGAATGTTAGTCTCTAATGACACTCAAAAGGAGAGAGCAAGACAGAAAAGGGAAATCTATTCTTTTCAGGAGCGTGTGAAGTAAGGAATATTGAAGAAATGAAAAATCGTCATTTTACAGATCCCAGTAATAACTGATTCAGAAAAAGGTCATCTATGGTGATTGAAGTGGAAACTGGATATTCACATAACCTTGAAGTATCACCCCTCTCAAGTTGCTTATTAATTAGAAAGAGAGATGTATACCTTTATAATAGAGTGGTCGGCTCTTCACACCCTATCCTAGTCATCATCAAGAGGGGAGTTAAGTTCCTCCAAATGCATGTATGTGTATTTATTTCATTTTTACATTCTGAGTTTTAAGAGCTTGGAGCTAGCTAAAAGTCACATAAAAATAGAATTGTGTACTTCAAGACATCACTGACCTTATCCTGCTTGGTTGCCTTTCACTCTTCCTATGCTTTTGGTATTTGTGTTGATAATTTGTGTTTGATAAGGTGTGATTCTTTAAGCCTTGTTCTAGTTTCCGGCTATTGTCTTTCTTTGACTTAGTCTGATTTGTTTGAATAAAGAAAAATACTCCCATAAGGATTTCTACTATATATTTGAGAGGGAGGAGACCAGAACTAAGTCTCAAGACACCCAATGAGAAGCTAATCCCAAGAACAATATAGAAGTCCCTGGACTTTTTACTCTGAACCAGGCATAGGCACAGTACTGTGTGCTTCTCTACGCACTACCTTACTCAATCCCTCCTTCCCTTGTTTTCTAATATTTGCATCTTTATCAATTTTTTATTGCCCTCAAGCCAAGAATTCATAGGTAAGCATTCTTTATCCTCCCATTAAAAACCAGTCTTCTTTCTACCCTTATTGCTTGCTATGGTCTAAATGTTTGTGTTCCTCCAAAATTCATTATGTTGAAATTCTAACCCCCAAAGATAATGGTATTAGATGTTTGAGTCTTTGGGAGTTGCTTAAGTTATGAGGGTGGAACCCTCATATATAGAATTAGTGGCCCTTATAAAAGAGATCTTACAGAGACACCTAGTCCCTTCTATCATGTGAGGGCACAGTGAGAAGGTGCTGGCTGTGAACTAGGAAGAGGGCCCTTGCACTACTGCCACCATGGTGCCCTTGATCTTAGATTTCCAGCTTCCTGAACTGTGAGAAATATTTTTTGTTGTTTAGAAGCTACTGAGTCTATGATATTTTGTTATATCAGCCTAAATGGGCTAAGACACTAGGTCCATATCTTGCCTTATATTCATTCTTCAACCCATTCCAATATGGTTTTCACCCCTACCATGCTATGGAGATCACCCTTGTCAAAGTCATCAGTGGTTTCCATTTCCCCGAATCCAGTCTGCACTGTATTAAGTGTTCATTAAAATACTTTTGTCCCTGACTTCTGTAATAACATGTTTTGCTAGTTTCCTCTTACCACCCAGACTTCTCTTTCTCCCTTTCTTGTACCATATCAACCTTTTCATTCAACCTTCATTGTTATATACAGTTCCTTAAGGCTCTGTCCCAGGCATTCTCAGTCATTCCTCTAACAAATGTTAATATTTACTGTGCACCTACTGTGCTGGTTGTTATATACAGTTCCTTGAGGCTCTGTCCCGGGCATTCTCAGTCATTCCTCTAACAAATGTTAATATTTACTGTGCACCTACTGTGCTGGTTGTTGCATTGCATATATGATTCCTGTTCTTAGAGAGTTTAGAAAAAAAGCTGTCGGCCATAAATTACACAATTGATTATTTAAATAGTCAAGGTAAGGACTATTCAAGGTACTACATCTACGAGTTAACTAGAGTAAACTTTTTGTGTTTGAAAGTCCAAAGATGCAACTCATTTAGCCAGAGGGAACTGGAAATACTCTTACTAGCAAAACATCTTCCTACAGTTGAGGAAAAAAAAAAGAAAGAAAGGAAACAAGTATATAATCACTTTGAATCTATCAATTCTCCTTAGTCTTATTTCCTTCTCTGATTTGTTTTTAGAGGCAAATCTCTAGTAATCTGAAGGGATCAAAATTTTGCTGTCCTCATGATTCATTCAATATGTGGCTTTTAGCCTCAGCATCTGTGCCGGCCTGTCCCCATTCCTCCTCCCCCTCACACTCATGGCCTCATCCTTATCCTCACTCTCCTACTTCCTCTTTAATGAGAGCCCCCTTGCCATTTCCACATATAGTAGAGTCAGTGCTTGGAACATCACAGACTACCTCTTATTCCCACCTGTGCTTTCTAAATTCTTCCTCCTCTATTTCTTTGTTCCCATTCTCTGATCTAAAGACCTCATGGTTTACAGGGGAATGAGGAAGTGGACATGTGGGCCAACAGGAAGCCTAATATTTTGTTGGCTTTGTGTGCCTTTGTCTCTTTCCCCACCTTTCTAGATCCAATATACCATGCAACTGGACCTTTGTTCTCCATCTCCGTTATCTGCATGGGTCTGGCCCTCAATCAAGCAATTCTTTATTTTTTAAAAAATTATATATGTATTGATTTCAGAGAGGAAGGGAGAGGGAGAGAGAGATAAAAACATCCATGATGAGAGAAAATCACTGATCAGCTGCCTCCTGCATGCCTCACACTGGGGATCAAGCCCACAACCCGGGAATTGAACGGTGACCTCCTGGTTCATAGGTTGACACTCAATCACTGAGCTACACTAGCCGGGCAACAATTCTTTATTTAAAATCTCCATGGCTGTACTAGTCAGACCTGTGCCTTCTAACCAACTTTCTCCTTCCAAATGTTCCTGAAACAATGGTTTTGGGTAATGAGAAACTCATGATGCAATAATTTGAATTAGAAAAATACAAGTTCTTTAAATGCTAGCAAAGTTGTAAAGTGATAGAACTGAAAGGGTGGGATACTGACAGGGAAGTAGAACCCATCAGTGGACAGCCACACAACTGTACAGTCTGCTGTGAGGAGCTTTGATTTGCTCCTGCAGATGAGCATGTCAGGAGGGTCAGGCAATGGGGACTGGGTAAGGAGAGTAGATATATCTGGGCTGGCTCCTTCTGGATTACGACCGACACTTCCTCATGGTGTAAAGAGCCTTGCCTCACATTAATGAATTTCTTTCTGATCATGTTTTATGGAGGAGTTACAGCCCCTTATAAGCTGGCAGGCTAGTTGTTTTGTTTTTTTTCTTTCTCCCTGAAATACTCCTGAGTCCACACAATATAGAAATTAAAACCTAAACTGTATCATTGGTTTTGGATCCTTGGGACCAGGATTTTGAGGTAAATCAGACCTGACTGGCCCCTCTGCTCCTGTGTGCCTATCTTCACCAGCCTTTCTGTCTCCCTGCTCACATCTCTCATGCCTTCCCAGTCAGGGCCTCCTCCACACGATGCAATAGGGAAAAAATGGTCTTTGACATGGTAGCTTGGAGAGTTATTTCTGCTCTACTGGGTATTTCCTTCCACCTATCACAGAGCAGATGCTCAATGTACATTTGGAATAAATGAGGGAAAGAATGAAGACCTGTAAGTGTTCATTTGGAATATTTGGGAAATATTCTCCAACCCCCAACCTAGGTGAGCACCTTCACTCTGCATTGTACGACTTGGCCACGATCAACTGCTTTTAATCAAACAGGAGCTCTTTATTTCCATCTCCTTGCATAATGCCTGGCACTAGGGCACAGCTCAATACATATTTGTTGAATCAATAAATGCCATGGTTTATGTCAAAGAATTTTGGCTCTTGGAAGAAAAGAAGCAAACAGAGCCTCGACTTTGCAAAACCAGGAAACTGGAATGACTATTGAGTCTCCCAGTGCGTCTCCCTGCTTCCTGACTTAATCATTCCTAGTAATCATCTACTTTGTTCCTGAACATGCTGGGAGGCTCCTTAACCATGTGATTGATTACAGGGTTTTCTTAAGAAACCTCATCTTTATTTACTGCCAAAGGACACAGCGTGCATTTTCTCT
>PVJC01027399.1:0-23305 GCA_004026665.1 Murina feae
CTTCTATGTCTCTGGATCTATTTTGTTCATCAGTTCATTTTATTCATTAGATTCCACATATGCGTGAGATTATGTGATACGTGTCTTTCTCTGACTGCCATATTTCACTTAGCATAATACTCTCCAGGTCTCTCCAAGCTGCCTTAAAGGGTAAGAGATCCTTCTATTTTACTGCTGCATAGTATTCTATAGTGTAAATGTACCACAGCTTTTTTATCCACTCATCTGCTGATGGACACTTGGGCTGTTTCCAGATCTTAGCTATGATAAATTGTGCTGCTATGAACATAGGGGTGCATGTATTCTTTTTGATTGGTGTTTTGGGATTTATAGGGTATATTCCTAGAAGTGGGATCACTGAGTCAAATGACAATTCTATTTTTTTCTTTTTTGAGGAAACTCCATACTGTTCTTCACAGTGTCTGCAGCAGTCTGCATTCCCATCAGCAGTGCACAAGGGTTCCTTTTTCTCCACATCCTTGAAATCACTTGTCATTTGTTGATTTGTTTATGGTAGCAATTCTTACAGGTGTGAGATGGTACTTCATTGTTGTTTTTATTTGCATCAGACATGGAAGAAGATATTTTATGAAAATGTAAATAAAAAATAAGCTGGGATAGCAATACTTTTAACAGACAAAATAGATTTTAAAACAAAGCTATACAACAAGAGACAAAGAAGGATCCAGGAATTCCACTTCTGGGTATTGATCTGAAGAAACCTGAGACACTAAATGAGAAAGACATATATATCTATATATTCATTGTAGCATTTTTTACAATAGCCAGTATATGGAAGAAACATGTGTCCATCAACAGATGAATGGATAAATAAGAAGTGGTCCATATATACAATAAAATATGACTCAGAGCTGCCTTCTCAGCTCAGTAGGCAGAGAGTCAGTCTCATAATCTGAAAGTATGACTCAGCCATAAAATAAAAAATTAAATCTTTCAATTGCAGCAACATGGATGGACCTAGGGGGTATTGTGTTGAGTGAAATAAGACAGAGGAAGACAAATGCCATATGATTTCATTTATATGTGGAATCTAAAAAACAGAACAAACAAGCAGAACAGAAACAGACTCATAGATACAGAGAACATTTTGAGGGTTGTCAGATGGGAGGGTGGTTGGAGGGGATGGATGAAAAAGATAAAGGGTTAAGAGTTACAAATTGATAGTTACAAAATAGTCATAGGGATTTAAAGTGCAGCATAAGAAATATAGTCAACAATATTGTAATGACTATGTATGGTGTCAGATGGGAACTAGATTTACTGAGGTGATAACTTTACAAGCTATATCAATGTCTAATCATTGGGTTGTATACCTGAAACAAATATAATATTATACATCAACTTTAATTGAAAAATAAAATTACTAGCCCTGACAGGTTTGGCTCAGTGGATAGAGCCTTGGCTTACGGACTCAAGGGTCACAGGCTCGATTCCAGTCAAGGGCATGTACCTTGGTTGCGGACACATCCCCAGTGGGGAGTGTGCAGGAGGCAACCGATTGATGTTTCTCTCTCGTCGATGTTTCTAATTCTCTATCCCTCTCTCTGTGAACAATAAATGAAATACATAAAGAAAAATAAAAATACTAAACTAGATTATGAGAACCTTGGTGAAGGCAATGCGACTGCATCACTACATTAATAGCACCTAATATGGGACCTGGAATATGATAGATAGTAATTATGTGTCTTATAATAAATGAATACTAATAGAGTCAATAAAAAATACGATCTACTTTCTCTGGACAAACAGAAAGATATATATTAGAGACCAGTGACAGTCTTGGCCACAAAATGCAATCTTAGGGGCTCCGAGGCCCCATAATTCCTTATTACTTCAATTAAGAATAGAAAGTCTGTGGTTAAATCAAAAATTCAGTTCCAGAGAATAAGCCTTAAACTTTGCCACATGGTACTAACCTACTCATCTAAATAAACAATAATAGTCAACTCAAAACCCGGAAAAGTATAAATATTATTGGAAGATAAAGTCTCTAATGTTAATAGCCATAATATAGTAAAAATAGACGCAATACTAAACAGCATGCAAAAGTATACTTTCTGTCTTGGATTGTCCATAATTATGCCTTTGAAAAACCAGAAAACATTCATATTAGGGAATTACTATTTAGACATATATTTCACTTTAATGACCTTACAGAATGGGTATGTTAATATCTGCTCAAATTCAGCAAGCAAGATGCTTTCCAAACAATTAAGTAGTAACTGGGATAGAAAAAAAATTACCTAACCTAAGATATTCTATAACTTTTTCAATATTGTCTATAAACTTTTAAGACCAAAGCTATACTTGAAAACCATGAATTATTTTTTCATCTTAATTAAAAAAATAACAACACAAATTTCAAATGTCTTTTTTTTTTTTTACCTATTGAAGAAATGTCAAGGAGAAATATCTTTTGACTAGTAGGGTAATCAAGGACACTTTATATTAAGTTGTTAATTTGTTTATCCGTTCAATCTGCTAACTTAATGAGAAAAGTGTATGTAAATATTGTAGAGCAGAGGGGATGTATTTTTCATTCTAAGACCATAAAAACCATGGGCCATTCAAAAACATCTGTAAGGCCTACTGGTGTGCTGTAATCAGAAATGACTCATTTTGAACAAAAGTTTCACAAAATCTGTGAAGTGGAGGCTGAGCCACAGCAGTATAGATCACACCTACAACTGAAAACAAACCAAATGACCTATGGTGTGAGAGCAGTGGAGTTCTGCAGGTTACCTAAGTGGCATATTTTCAGGTACCCTAGACAAACATACCTTCCCTACTACCCGAGCCACGGAGCCTGGAGTTTCCAGATCAATCAAACACCATATGAATTAACTAGGAGGGATAACATAATAACCCATGATCAGCCATGATGACAAAATACAGATTTAGTTACCATTCTAGCACTCACCTAGCAGAATTCTGTGGAAGAACAACTGGATAGGAAAGGTTGATGTTAGGGAGGAAAAGTGTGAAGCATAGCAGGCTCGCAGTGTTAGATGGAGGACTGGCAGGTATCTGATGACAGGAACATTCTCTAGATAGTAGGGATGAGATTTTGGAAAGTTAGTAGGGCACACAGGATTAACAAGTAAATAAAATAATATATGATTTAAAAATTGTGCCTCCATTATGTTTAGACAATAAACACTGTGATCTATATATATAAAGGAGATTATTATATATCTTAATTAGGGATATGAAAAAATGTCTACTAATAAGACTGCTAATCTGCATTAGTCACAAAATCAGAATGCTCCAACTATCAATCTTTATGCCAATCAACATGGAGCTATTGATTTCCTACCATTGGGTGAGCATGCACTAGTGATCAAAAGATGAAGAAAGTATAGTCCCTGACTTTCTTAAGTTCACAATGTAGATCTAGGCAGTAAAATGTACTTAGAAATTTTAAAAAATTCCCATGGAACTCAGAAATAGCATTAACATTAAATTACAACCATATCAATCCCTCCATAGTTGTCATTTTCAAATTTTAATTCCACTTCTTTTCTAGAGATCACAAAGTCACTACAGCACAAGAAAACAGCAAATACTAAAAGCAATACTGACTAAGTGACCCCACTCCCATTGCAGAGGGCGCCACAAGGCACAACACATAATAGTTGAAGAACCATAGTGAAATCCTTCATTTCTCAAAGTGGGTGCCTTTACAGTCAGTAAGTCGTCTTTTGCTCAACAGGAAGTCTTTTAGTCGGCAGCGTGTCTTTGCTTACAGAGCTCTGGATACACTGCCAGGACTCTGCAAATGACAAAATTAGAATAATTAAACAGTTATTCATGAATGAACATACTTAACCCAAGATTGTTCCATTAGAAGGGGCAGAAATAGCTAATATATTAGTCAGCAACACACAGACCAGATGGAAGGGTCAGTTTTTTAAATGTTATTTGAAACAAAGCATTCAGGGACAGTCAGTCTGAGACACTCAAACTCCTAAAACCCAGTTTTCTGGGGCAGGAGCCAATGAAGAGAAACAGAACTTTTTTCAGGCAGATATTTAATTAAGTTTCAAGTAATAATGTGCTCTAAGTGCTATTTCATTTTCCTTTATCTCGGGAGCCCAGAGAGCTAAGGGATCAGTGAAGTGTGTGGTTGATGGCTCCTGGCTTAACAGCTTACCATGAGGCAACACAAAGATCACATCCAATAGCCACGTATTTAGCCATTTTTATTAAAATGTATTGCATGTGCATTTTAGAAATTTTTTAAATCTAAGATTGTAAAGACAAAAGAATTCTATCCCACTGACAACCACTCTTCACAAAATGTTAGTGAATTCTTCCCAGTGTTTATTTCTCTCTCTCTCTCTCTCTCTCTCTCTCTCTCTCAATGGAATCATTTTATACGCTATTTTGAATTTTTTTCACATCTAGCATTATAAGCTTGACATTTTCTCATGCATTAAGAATTCTGTGAAAAAAACTATTTTCAGTTTATATTAAGGTACAATTTACATAGAATAAAATGCACAAATCTTAAGGGCACAGCTCAACACTGTTATCAAAATACAGATTTTTCCATCCACTCAAAGATCTGAACACCCCTTTGCATCCTGAGGTGGTTTCCACTCACCTGTCTCCTTTCTGATGAGCTGCCACTCCCTCCATCATTGTCTGCCTCTCCAGTCTGGAGACTGTGGGGTGCTGTAGGTCCGCCCTCTCTTATGGACCTAAGAAGAGTTACTGATTTTTCAGTTTTTTCAGTGTTTTACTTATTGTTTAGATGCAGTGGTGACTTCCAAGTTCCTTCCATGTGGAACTGGAAACCAGAAGGCTAGGTCACCTTTGCTCTTGGTTGATTGTTTTCTTTGCTGTGCAGAAGCTTTTACCATAATGCAGTCCAATAAACAACACAGGATAAGTAAAACAGATATACATCATCAATTTACATGTAAGAAATATTTATCTGTGTTTGTTTTTCCATAGCTTACATCTTTGTCATAGGTTATTCTGATAAACTATGCAAACTAATTTTCTCTGTGAGGACTGTAGTGAGAGGTATTGTGCCACTTTTTTTCATGGGTACCTACATCTTACTCTAATCTCACCATGTAATTTTTTAGACAAGAAAACTCTAAATTGGAGAAGGCTCTGATTTGGTTAATATAACTCTGGTTTTGGTAAATCACAAAATATTTTTTACCATTCTTTTTGGTAGACTGGTTTGTTATTGGGGTTTTATTACTAAGACTATGATGAGTTATGCATATTAAAACTATTTATAGAAATGTTTCCAATTATTTTCCAGACATCTTACATAAAAATGTAAGAAGATCAATTTCTGAATAAACTCTCGAGGAAGAAGTCCAAACCTTTAAACATAAAGTATTAGGATCTCCATTGTTGTCTCTGCCAGTCTCCAGCCTCACCCTCCCACCCTCACATCTGACTGACAATACCTGCTCCTAATCCAATGAGGCTGCACTGCATGCAGTTCCCCCATTCATGCTTCTTCTTTCACCTCATCAATTTCCTCTTGGTTTATTCTAATTTTTTCATCGGCTTCCACCTTAAGTATTATTACCTCCAGAATTATTCACCTGGCAGCCCATACCAACCCAGGCTGAGTAAGGTAATCTTCTCCTATAGCCCATATCACCCACTGCATAACCCAATCATTGCAAAGTAGCTCAGAAAAAATGACCTTTTTATATATGTGTTTCCCTTTCTAGGCCTCGAGGTTTCTTATTTGTGTTTGTATCCCAGTGCCTCATTCTATGCCTGGTACATACAAGATATTCAATATATGATGACTGAATGGACAGATGGATGGAATATGCAAGAGATACTTAAATTATGGCCTTAGACAAATAAGTCATCAATCTAATATCTCTGGACTGATGGGCCTTAACCTATAAAATGAAGACTAAATGCTCTGTTTCTTTCCAGGTCAAAATTTCGCCATCTTCTCCTCCTGTAACTTTGGATCTCTAGTGTGTCACTTCTTAGAATTCTTAATTATTTAAGTTTATCTAAATAGTAAGTATTTGAGGAACAAATAATGATGGTGTTTCATTATTAAAACTGATGATATAAAGTAATGTCAAGGCCTTGAGAAAGCCTCTTCATAGTGCTTCCTTGCTTACATATCATAAATACAATCCTATCTAATAAAAGAGCAATATAAAAATTAGCCATCACTCTACAACAAAGATGGCAGCACCCACAGCCAATAAGGAGGGGATATACAAATTGACTGTCACTCTGCGACAAAGATGGTGGCAGCTGGGCCAGGATGCTTGTGTCATCACAATGGCAATGATGTAGGTGTTCTGCCCCACCCAGCCCACAGAGGGCCTCTGGGCCTGCTTTGTTGCTGTTGCCACGGGGGCCAGAGGAGCAGAGACACAAGCCTGCAGGTGGGATTGGCACCCAGCAGCTCCAAGTCCCGTGGCCACAGTGGCGCTGGGGCCGCTGGGGCTGCAGTGGAGACACAAATCTGCAGGAAACCTGTGGAAAGGGAGATAAACTATCATAACTTTATCTCCCTTTCCACATGATGAGAAAACTGACCCTGATTTATTTAGTGATATGGCCCACACCTTTCTACAAGCACAGCGTATGTTATGACCACTCCCAGGAAGGGCTGGTCAGAATACTGTCTTCAGGGAATAACACTACTGTGGCAAATCATCTAAGAAAGGAAACAAGATTTTGTTGGGTTTATTCTGAAGGTCAGAGAACTTGCCACCCCAACATATGCTGTGTTGTTATATTGATGATCTTGAGCTGAAGATGCTTGAAAAACAGCAAATGCAAGGAGCGGCTTTCACTAAAGTCTCCTGATCTGCCTAAAATCAGATCCTCAAAAAGTTCCCCTCGATGGGAAAAGTGTCATCAGACAGTGAAGACTGACTCTTGTCACAGGAGACTACAAGTTGACATCACACCCAAACTTTGTTACAAACTATCTCCCCCACCCCCATTCATCTTTCCTAAAACTCATGTACTCTCCTCTAAGAGGACTAGATATCCTGTCCCCTTTTCCTAGGAAGAAGGTATTTAAATCTGGACTCTAAGCCACCTTGGGGAGTTACTCATTTTTCCCTGGGATCTCCCACATATACACGAGGTACACATGTTAACGAACTTTTGTTTTTCTCTTGGTAATCTGTCTTTCATTACAAGGGCCTCCATTAAGAACTCAGAAGGATAGAGAAACACTATTTTTCCTCCTCCATAATTCCATCTCAGGAAATCAAGTCCCAGGCTAAACAGTGAGTTTGGCTCAAGTGCCAAGCAGTCCCGGCTGAGTGGAGGGAAGCTTCTAGGGGGAAATCAATGATATTGGCATCAAAGTAGGACAGAGGCTACACACATGGTTGCTGGTGGGAGTTTAAAGTGGTTCAACTTTTTGGAGGAGGATTTGGCAAAATCAATAGAAATGTTCAAGGTACATCCAAGAGTCTTCTTCTAGGAATCTCATCTGTTGAGATGAAGCATGAGTGCATAAGCCCTGTTCAGAACCCAGGATGTTACTGTGGGCTCCCCTTGTATGATAGGAAAACCTACTAAAAACCTGCATTTTTAGGAGAAAGTGGAATCTATACTAATAAAAGGGTAATATGCTAATTAGACTGAACATCTTCTGGACAACCTTACACACATCCTTCCGGACAAAGTCATGGTAGTGGAGCTGAAGCAGAGGTGGTTAGAGGTGATCAGGCAGGCAGGGGAGAGCAGTTAGGAGGATCAGACTGGCAGGCAGGTGAGCAGTTAGGAGCCAGCAGTCCTAAGGGCTTCCAGATTGGAGAGGGTGCAGGCTGAGCTGAGGGAACTGCCCCTCCTGGGCCAAATTTTGTGCACCAGGCCTCTAGTAGAAATAATTTAAAAATATATCCATTGATTTGGTCCCTGTATCCCACACAGACAAATTTATGTGTAAAGTCCTATATGGCATGATTTGGGGACCATTAATATATACATTCAGACCAAAAGTATACTGAAGTTGCATTTTCCTATTTTTTAACTGATACAAATACCATTGAAGAGAGAGAGAGAGAGAGAGAGAGAGAGAGAGAGAGAGAGAGAGAGAGGAAGAAGAAGAAGAAGAAGAAGAAGAAGAAGAAGAAGAAGAAGAAGAAGGAGGAGGAGGAGGAGGAGGAGGAGGAAGAAGAAGAAGAAGAAGAAGAAGAAGAAGAAGAAGAAGAAGAAGAAGGAGGAGGAGGAGGAGGAGGAGGAGGAGGAGGAGGAGGAGAAGGAGATGTAGGAGAAGACGGGGAAGGAGATGGGGAAGGAGGAAGAGAAGGAGAAGGAGAAGGAGAAGGAGAAGGAGAAGGAGAAGGAGAAGGAGAAGGAGAAGGAGAAAAGAGACAGAAAACAGGACAGGTGCATGGGAAATTTTGCCTGCCACTCATTGAGAATTAGACCATATGAACTGTTTCAACCTTCAGTCAGTGGTTTTGTCATCCTTTTTTAACATCCTAAACACAAATCTTAAGTGTTCAAGGATACATTCTGTTATAATCTATGGTACTTTACAATAAGCCAATGCCTTTATCTATACTCAGGCAAGAGAATAGTGATCTGTTCCAATATCAGCAGAGAAATTGGTTATATAGGACTTAATAAGATTATATTAATTATTTTTCAACCTAATGCCTTCTTATGGTATTTTAAGACTGATTTGACCATATTACATTCCACTTTACATGCTGACTTTATCATCTATTCCTAGGTGACATACGTACATGTCCATTGTGTCTCATTTACCTGCCAAAGTTCTTAAAATCAACTCAGTTGACATGACTTAGGGGTGATATTTTCATACAGTTGTCCCATATCCTGAGGAATTGGTTCCAGGACCCCCCATCCCCTGCCATGAATACTAAAATTCCTAGATGCTCAAGTCCCTTATATAAATTTATATAAAGTGCCATAGTACTTGCATATAACTACAAACATCCTTCCATGTATTTTAAATCATTTCTTTTACTTATAATTCTCAATACAATGTAAATTCTATGTAAATAGTTGTTATGCTGTATTGTTTAGGGAATAATGATAAGTCTATATATGTTCAGTACAGAGACAACCATCATAACCCTAACTACATAATACACAACAATGGACATTTTTCCCCCAAAATTTTCTATCCTCAGATGTGAACTCACAGATATGGAAGGCTGACTGCACACTGTGTAGGGGCCATGAGGGATGTAGAAGAACTTCAAAATTATAATGCGTTGTGGAAGAGCAGTCAGAGGCAACTAAAAATGTCAACCAGGGCTGCTATTAGCTGAAACAGTGCTTTTATGCAAATGGAAAACTATAAAGTTCCATTTCCTTAGGAAACATTTCTATCTCTCAGAAAAAAATTAATAGTTTACTGATTTGTTTAGAACAAGAAACTTTAGAGTTATCTTTCAGAAAAGTGTAGAAAATGTACAAATATTGGATATGTTCTATGAAACTGGTGCTCTCTTGGTGTACAGTGCCCTTGTGACGTGCACACTCTACACAACGAGTGCAGCAGCACTTGTCTAGGGACCTGAGAAGGAGTCAGCAAAAGGTTATGATAGAGGAGATAAACCAAAGAACTTGTATGCATATATGCATAACCCATGGACACAGACAATGGTGTCACATCTTAGGCTTGGGGGGAGGCGGGGTGGGATGGAGGGGATCAATGGGGGACAAAAGAAGGGCATCTGCAATATTTTTAACAAAAAAGATAAATTAAAAAGAAGAATGATGTGACAAGAAGACTGGAAGTGGGGGAGAAACAAAAAATAAAAAGCATAGAAGAGCAGCAAACACAAACTTGTCCACCTTATCAATTTGTTCAGAACCTCTCACTGCTCCATGATACAGACACATATATGCTGCTACCCAAGTGCCCAGTTGCCAGCATAAGATTGTCCATTTTTAGTCCTGTTGTTCCCACTGATGAGAAATATCAAAGATAAAACAAGTTATCAAAGCTTACATCAGAATTCAGAACGCTGCTTTTAACTTCAATATGCATTGCTAATAAATTATTTGGTGTCTCTCGCCAAATTCACTTGGTATAACTAAACCACAATTGAACTGGCTTTCCAGGAAAAAGTGCAATATCTCATACAAATTAAATTTGCCTTGGCCAGTGGTAATTTGAACCAGCATATTTCAAATGTATATTTTTTCCAAATATCAGAATTTGTAATCTGACTCATCATTTAGTAATCAAAAGAAAAACAGAAAATGACCTTTCACAAATAATTTGAAACATGCTCACATAAACACCATACTCAGGCACGTGTGCGTGCGCGCTTGTGCGCGCACACACACACACACACACACTACACAAAACTACTGGTCTATAGCAATTTTGTTCAGCTCCTTTAATACCTGCAGGATTTAAGAAGTGATGCACTGGCTGAGACTGAGCTGTGGTCACAGGAGGAAATCCAGCCACTGTGTTACAGTGGTATTTTTCTTTTTTTGTGGAAATGCTTCCTTGTTCCTAGAAAAATATCTTTGTGGTCTAGCCACAGGGTTTGCAGACTCTATGAAATTTTATTTAGCCACTTCAATAATACAAAGCACCATGCTTTCATGGGATAAAGGTACAAAAAATAAAAGATGTTATTCTTTACATGATGAGGCTGACACCATACCTAGAAGCATTTTCAAATGCCTTTTCAGGAGTGGTGATGATTTATGTTTGGATGGTTACCTTCCTCTCATCCAAGGCACATTCCCATAAGACATCAGGCCCAAGTGATGAAGTGTTTATAGGGTCAGTGTTCGACATGCAGTAGGGTGATTGATTAAGAGTATAGGTTGGTAATAATACTTCATAACATTACTGAGATGATTAAATGAGATATCCATATTAAATGCTTGGCACACAGTAAGCTCTTAATGAATAAGATCTATTACTACTATTCCTGTTTTAGGAGGATCTAGCCTAGGTTATTGGCCTAATTAGCATTACAATATATAGCATTATAATAGCTGTATTAGCATAGATATATCACTGATTAGAAATGAGGACAACAGTGAATCTCTTCAATTCAGTAGAGTTTAGTTCCCTTGAAATCAACCTTAGAAAGAGCCTAATAGACACCCTTTCAAGGAAGAGGAGAAAAATAATAATAAGTGGAGAAGTTAACAGAAATTACTTAGCTAGAGGCAACATCCTACTTATCATTGTACTTTATCCCATGAATTAGCTCTCTTTTTCACTGTTCTCTCCATTAATTGAATTTCATTACCTATTTTTATAGGATAATTATAGGTGTGAGTGAACATGTAAAAAGAGAAGTTTTGAATCCAGTTATCTATTGATAGAGAGCAGCCTGAGGTCATTCCTCAAAGATATAAAAGAAGAGATGATATATTAGATCATCCAGCATAATGACAAGTCAAATTATGCCCCCCTTCCAAGGCAGAGATTTTCTTATCAGAAACTTCCTCGCTACTTTGCATATACCGGGTTAATAGGCTTTAAGGGGAACATCCTCAACTTGCAGTGTCCCAATTGTTGGCTCCTCTATTCACTTCAAAGCTGCCATCTCTGCAGTGGGGGGAAATAAGGAATGCATAGATTCATGGGTAAATGTAAAAGGCTTCCTGAATTTAGTTCTCTCTAATTAGATACTTCTTTCTCTTTTCTTTCCACTAGGATTTAGAGCATGTTGGCAATAACCTATACAGAATCAACAAGATGCAGAGTTCAGCCTCCTTGTTAGAGCTAAGCTATGGAAGAGATGGTCAAAATGATCTACTTCCAGTAAAAAGCATGTGTGTGTGATAGGCAAGGATCAGGAGAAAAATGGATGCCCTATTGATCCAGGGGAATTTCCTAATGATTAATGATAAGTCCATTTCAGTAAATTCTGTCCTCTTGTTACATAGTAGGAAATAAACAAAATATTAACCTGAAATTCATTCCTATTCACTCAACAAATATCTGTTGATCACCTACTATATCTCAAACATAAGGTAGACGTAATATGTGAAGTTAGTGGAACACATGGCAATGGGAGGAATTGGGAAATATAAATGAGATTAATTCCAAGTGAGGGAGAAGTAGGAAGGCCTTTTAAAGTTGGTGGATTTAACACATTTTTTTTTTTTTGCGGGAAACCAGTAAACTCATCATATCGCTTTTTATACCAAAGCGTGGGAGACGAGTTTTTTCCAAAAACGATGAGTAGAGACAGATTCCGTCAAATATGGAGGGCCTGGCATTTCAACAACGAAAATGTGCAAGACAACTCAGATAGACTTTGCAAAGTCAGACCATTATTGGATTTCTTTCTTCCCATTACGACACGATTTGGCGGGAAAACGCCCGATTACAATTAAGTAGTGACTTGCAATTTCACCTTTTAAAAAACACTACACTGGGTATCTAGTGGGTGCCAGGCATTGTAGTTGCTCCCAAATGTGCGTGGCCCAGAGTTACTTCTTGCCAATAAAAGGTACTGAACACCTGACACCAAATAATACTTTAAATGTTAATATTGATGGAAAGGCTTATCTGCAGATAGAGGAAACATTTGACTTTGGGGCACACACTACCTTTCTATCTCCTTTGAAACAGATAACCAGTTCTACCAGAGTGTTCCACATTCCCATCTCACTCCTTTGGATAGAATTGGCATCTTCCAAGTGGAGCACAGGCTTAAAGTTGCAAGATAAAATGACCCTAAACTGAAAAATGACTTATCTTTGGGGAGATGCAGCAGGTTACATACAGAAGACAGAATAAGATATGGCGAAGATTGTATATGACATCAAGAGAAGAAAGGGAAGTTAAAGCTATCCCAGCTCTAACCTACATTTGTAGTATATTTCCCAAGATATATAACACTAATATACTTTGTACCCAAACCATTTTTGACTGCTTTCTTCATTAATTTACTTTCCACTTCCATTACTTTGTTCAAATTGATTCTTTTGCCTTGGATGGTTTTCTTCCCATATCCTCCAGTTGAAGTTTTATCAGTCCTTGAAAAGGGCGAGTTCAAAGGCAACCCCCTCTATGAGGCCTTCCCAGATCTGTCCAGAAAAAATAAATTCCTCCCTTAAAGATCTAAGCCAATAGTCTGTGCTTCCTTTATGACTTTTATCAAATTTATGTTAAAATGGTATGTGTTTAGTTATTGAAAAGATTGCAAGTACTTAGAGAAAAATTCTATTTTATTTGTTTTGGTGAGTTGACATACCAGCTTACCATTGTGCCATAAGTAACCAATAAATGAAATTGATTTTAATAGGACGGACACAGAGAGGAGACAGAAAGACTTTAGCCATGTATGAAAATGAGCCAACACGGTTGATTTCTAAACCTGAGTGAACATACATACAAATTCACAGACACATAGAAACACATACAATAATAATTGTAATATTATTTTAGTTGCACCTTTAGGCTAGTTTCTTTAGGAACAGATTTCATTATTTCTTTCACATAAATTCATTTATGGTAGAACACATATATGTTTATAATTATATGTAATTATGAACTAGTATTAATGATAGTGGTGGTAGAACTAATGATTACAGAATATTTTAAAATGTATTTTATTGATTTCAGAAAGGAAGGGAGAGGGAGAGAAAAAAACACATTAATGATAAGAGAGAACCATGGATCCGCTGTTTCCTGCATGCCCCCCACTGGGGATGGAACCTACAACCCAGGCATGTGCCCTTGACCAGAATTGAACCTGAGACCCTTCAGTCCGCAGGTTAACGCTCTCTCCACTGAGCCACACCGGCCAGGGTTACAGAATATTTTTGATTGTCAGTCAATACTTGTATTTACTACATTTTATCCCATTACTCCTATGCATATATAATCTCAATGGCTATTACAGCTCTCTTCTCATCTCCTATACAAGGAGACTTGAATCCCACGTTTAACTACTGTATTACTCAAAGTTATCCAGATAAACAGAAACGATGGGATCTAATTCACTCATGTCATTGTGTAGACCGGCAAGCCCCAAATCCGCAGGGTAGCCCAACAAACTGGAGATCCAGGGAAGAGTTTATGCTGCAGCTCAAGTGCAAGCTCAAGTATAGAAGCAGAATTTCCTCTCCCTCATGGGGGCTCAGTCTGCTTTAAGCCCTTCAACCCATTGGACAAGATCCACTCACATTATGGAGGTAATCTGTTCTCCACAAAGTATACTGATTTTGATATTAATCTCATCTAAAAATACCTTAAGAGTAACACCAAGGCTAGTGTTTGACCAAAGATCTGGATAACATGATCTAACCAGGTGGAAACATGAAATTAAACACCGCTCTCTAAGATATTTTTTGGCCAAATAAAATGTATTTAGCCTAATAATCTTTTACATAAATCAACCCCATTCGCCTTAATACTTCCATGATTGATGCCAATTCATAAAATGCACATTAGTTAGGAATAATGTCTCAGCTATAAATGCAGGGCTAAGTGCTCTGTTGCCAAGAAGTACAAAAGCTGCAGTCCCTGCTCTTACTGTGCATTATTGTAGCACTATGATTGTTAAATGGATTCCTACACTTACTATGTTGCCCCCACAGCAAAGAACATCTAGCATTTCAGCATAATTCTAGAAATGACCCAAAACGCATTTTGGTGAATTGCATGCTGTGTGCAATATCTTGAAATGGAGCCAAAAACTACAGAATAATATGCTAGCATAACTGGTGGATATATCACCATTCATTTTTCATTTTGAATTTGTGTAATATACCCTGGAGTCTACTATTGAAAGGTACATTTTAAGTGGAGAATATGTGTCTATTTGCAGGTTAAAAATTGTTCAGTTAGCAAATAAAAAATCAACATACTGGGTCGGGGGCATTTATGGGAAGCAACCAATCTTTGTGTCTCTCTCACATTGATGTTTCTCTCTTTCTGTCTTTCCCCTTCCTTTCTATTCTCTAAAAATCAATGGAAAAAAATATCACTCGGTAAGGATTAACAACAAAAAATGAACCCTGATCCATCATCCTTCACATCCTATACAAAAATTTGCTTAAAATGGACTATAGATGTAGGAATGAACCTATAAAATGTTGTATAAAGTATAGAAGAGCCCTAACTGGTTTGGTTCAGTGGATAGAGTGTTGGCCTGCAGGCTCAAGGGTCCCAGGTTCAATTCCGGTCAAGGGCATGTACCTTGGTTGCAAGCACATCCCCAGTAGGAGGTGTGCAAGAGGCAGCTGATCTATGTTTCTCTCTCATCAGTGTTTCTAATTCTCTATCCCTTTCCCTTTCTCTCTGTAAAAAATAAATAACATTTATTAAAAAATATAGAAGAAATTCTTAGTAAACTTGGATTTAAAGTAAATGTTTTAGAGACAATTCAGTTTTTTGTAAAATAAAATTTTCCATAAAATAAAATATTAATCAAATGTTATCACTATTAAGAATTTTCATTTTTTAAAAGACAATAATAAAAGAATGACAAGAAGCTATAGTCTATAAGCAAATATTTTCATATCAAATTTCTGATAAAATACTTGTATCCAGATTATACAAAAATCTTTTAAAAGTAAATAATAAAAAGCTATCATCCAAACAAATTGGGCAAAATATTTAAACAGACACTTGAACAAAGATATAAAGATTGAAAATAAGCACATGAAGAAATGATCAACATAATTATTCATCAATAAAATGTTAATAAAACCACAATAAGATAATGTTACACATATATTTAAATATCTAAATTTTTAAAAAGCCTGACAATACCAAGTACAGTCCAAGATGAGGAGTAACTGGAACTCTTACATACTATTTATTGGATTATACAAAACTACAACCACTTTGAAAAAGCATTTTGTAATTTTTAAAATAATTAAATGTGCATTTACCAGTCATATCCTTTCTAGGTCTTTACCGATGTGAACTGAAAGGAAAGGTCCACATTTGGAGTATTATTCACATAAACTGAAAATGAATTTTCACACAAAAATGTATGTGTGAATATTCATAGCAGCTGTATTCACAATCACCCAAAACTGGAAATAACACAAATGTTTCTCAGCTGGAGAATGCATAAATATACTGTGTACAACCATAAAATGGAATTCTGTTTAATAATTAAAAGGTAAAAATTATTGGCACACACAATATAGATGAACCTCAAATGCATTAATCTCAGAAGAAGGCATACTTAACAAGTTGCATACTGTACGATTTATTTTTATGACATTTTTGCAAAGCCAAAGCTAAAAGGACAAAAAAATAATTCAGTCATTGCTAGAGGATAGAGGTGGAGTGAAGGATGATTATAAAAGGCCATGGAGGTAGTTGAGAGCTGAAAACATTGCTTTAACTCTTGACTATGGTGGTGGTTACATGAGTATATGCCCTTGCCAAAACCCACAGAACTATACATTTAAAAGGCTGAATTTTCCTATATGTAAGTTATACCTTAATAAAACAAAAGGAGAAAAAAATCTATTCAGTGAAACTGATCTCTGGTGATTGAAATAAAATAAATAATGCTTCTGATACTAACAAGGGAAGCAGTGACTAATGGGGAAAAGGTATGAGGAAAGCTTCTATATTGATGACACTGTTTTGTATCTTGACATCCTATATAATAAAAGGCTAATATAGAAATTGTCCCCTTGACCAGGAGTTCAACCAGGAGTTTGACCAAGGAGCAGGACCCGTCAGCCAACTGCCCATGCCCCTCCCCCTGGGCCAGACTGGCCCAATAGGTTCCTATCAGGGCAGACTGGCTGGACGCCCCCAGTGCATGTGCACTGGGCTTCTAGTGTATATACAAAGATGGAACAGCATACTTAAGATTGGAATATTCAGTATCCATAAAGTGTATCTCATTTTAAAATATAAACATTCATTAATAGATTATTTAATAAACAAGAAAATAATTTAAACTGCTCACAATTAAATAGTTCTGTTTTTATCTTGAACTGTTATGCAAATTTTCAAATGAGTTGATGCAAAAATAAAGGCGCATATATAAGGAATATAAAGTTTTATTTTTAACTTTCAGAAGTCCCTCTTTACCCCCTAACCTCCCACCTAGATCCTTGAAGAAAGGAATGTGGATGTTAAAAAAAAGTTTTTCCCATTAATAACAAGTAATTTAAAATTAACAGGTTCATGCTGATTCTTCTATATTCTTATCTAGTCCTCAAAGTGTAGTTTGCAGTCTTGCCCTAAAAAACAATTTTGGAAACTTGTATATCTTAGGTTAATATTAAGTTTCAGATCTCCAGCATGACTTCTGAAATTCCATGTCCCATTAAAATGTGCTGTTTAAATTACTTGGATTGAATCTTTGAATTATTTCTGTAATAAAAACTATATATATATATATATATATATATATATAGAGAGAGAGAGAGAGAGAGAGAGAGAGAGAGACAGAGACAGAGAGAGACAGAGACAGAGAGAGACACAGAGAGAGAGACAGAGAGAGACAGAGACAAAGAGACAGAGAGACAGAAAGAGAGAGAGACAGAGAGAGACAGAGAGAGATTGGTTGTTAATCTTCACTCGAAGACATTTTCCCATTGATTTTTAGAGAGAGTGGAAGGGAGGAGGGAAAGACAGAAAGAGAGAGATATCGATGTGAGAGAGACTCATTAATTGGTTGCATCTGTCATACCCCCAACCAGGACCAGGGATCAAGCCTGCAAGTGAGGCACATGACCTTGACTGGAATTGAACCCTGGACCCTTCAGTCCACTGGCCAACACTCTATCCACTGAGCCAAGCCAGCTAGGGCAAAAATATATATTCCTAGAGAATGAACTAAATGTCACTCAAACAATTATAACAGATATAAAATTTAAAAAATATTTTATGAAATTATGAAAGATATAATTATTGGTGTATTTACAGATTTTTTAAGTACTCAACTCAAAAAAGAAAGCCTGATAAAAAAGTACAAAAAGATAACTAGGGCAAAACCTTCTGGAAACCAAAATGTTGTGAGGATATAGGAAGGGAAGGCAATTCAGTTAAATGTTGGTATCTTTGTATAAATTTTGCACCAAGATTTTCCCCATTTCTCTTTCAAGGGCCAGTCCTCTGAACCACCACATAGCTGACAGCTGCTGCAGGTTGGGTCTTGTTTGGATCCCACCGGCACATTCTCTCTGTTCCAATGTCTAGTCACTGAAGACAGGAAAAGACTGCTTAACATCAAGTATTTCACCATTTTCTGCAGCCTGACTTAGTTTTCATTGAAAGCTTAATAAATATATTCAAGCTCCAGGGGAAACCACAGTAAACCAAGAAAAAGGCAGATTTAAATCAGAATCAGAGTAACTACTTCTCTCTCCTCTCAGCATGGGATGGCCAGTTCAGAACATTTTTTATTTTCTTCTTTGGAAGAAAGTCTATCTTCCTACAAATGTGGCGGGGGCGGGGGAGGGCGGGGAGGGAACCCTCACCTAACTGATTTTCATTTGCCCTTTGTTTTAGTATTTTTTCTGTCTTTTTGCATTGATATTTAAATGTATTAGACAGAATTTTGCTTTTTACATAAATATTCAAATGTTCAAGACAGAGTTAGCTAAGGAGTTTTGTGATTATGGCCTCAACTATGCTTTCTTATGGATATGAAATTCTGCTTTGTTACTTTTAAAATAATCCTGTAGCAGTTCATGCTGCATGTCAAAGGATTCTTAGTACTGCGCACTGGGCCAGTTTAATACACCCCATGGCAGTGTTTGTGTCAAACTATGCCCCAAAGTGATCAGGACTGAGAAATTTATGTCCAATTGCCAAATAAAGCCTTGAAATCTAGCGCTTAAGGTTTTCTATATCGAGTGCCAGACATTCAGATGAAAATAGAAAAGTGGGCCCCCAAAATCACAATGTGGGAGACCTAAGCCTCCATCCCCACACAATGACCAACAACTAGCTATGTGTGAACAAAAATGGCTCCATGAATGGTCCAGAGTCCACTAAGAAGTTTTAGCAACACAGTGCAACAAAAAAGCTGAGAAGGTGTGCACAGGAAGAGAAGGGAGACAGCTTAATTTTCTCTATGACATCCCATTCCCCACATTGGCATTATTCAATACCAAGAGGGAACTTCCCAGCTGGAAAGAGTTCTCCTCACCAGGAAAAGAAGACTGGGTTGAGCAACCATCTGCCCCTGCCTTTGGGGGCACTGCATAAAGGCCCCACTTCAGTTTCACCCCATCCAAATGGCTAGAAATAAGGGAGAAAAAGAAAGCTTAACAATAACAGCCATGCAGCAGGATCAATCATGGTTAACAGTGACTACACTATCAACAAATCCAGTAGATTGTGACTGAAGCAAAACCCAACAGCCAGCACAGCTGCCACAGTGCACTGTAGATTCCACATGTTTTCATGCTGGCTGACATGAGGTGCCTGAGTCCCTCATGTCACAGGGATTACATGTGTGTAAGACACCAGCCTAGACCACCAAGGTTAACACCCCACCATGCTGCATGGGCTTAGGGCTAGCCCCTCCATCTGTGCACTTGGATGCCATTGATCTGATAGTGTCACCATTCCTCTACTTTATGCCAAGAAGGGGACTCTGCAGACAAAGGACAGCGTGTGGACAGTCAGAGCCCTAAGATGTTTGTGGGCTTGAATTATGTCCCATCTTGTGTTGCTGATCTGTACCACTGCTCCCATGCACTGTTAGCTCCTCCAGCTGTGTACTTCCATGCTACCTGCCCATCCATAGTCACCAGCCACAATTACAAGGTGCAGGGGGAACTACAGGGAAACACATCGACATCCAGGACCCCAATAACTGCTGGTGAACTCCGAGTTGGTCCCATCCTTTGCTGTGTATCCTAGCACCCATCACTATGCATGTGTCTGCAACTGGCCCCGGCCACTGCATAAGTACATGTAGCTGGCCCTCAGAATCAGGCGTGTTCCAGACACCTCCTCTGCCTTCTCTAGTCCCTCATTGCTGGACCTAGAGGCACCACTGAGAACCTCAAGAGCACATGCAACCACTCAGAAACCGACATCATGTTCACTGAAGAACCACATAGTTGACATTTTAGACTCCAGCAATCTGAGTTAAAGAGAAATCACACTCTTCCAGACCCCATGCACATACACCCTGCACTTGTCTCCTTGCATTAGTAAACCCACAGACACAGTGTGCTCAAGTATGCCTTCAATCTCAGGTAAAAGTCATCCCTTACCAAAGTCAGGTCATAAAGTCTTAAAGAGGTGACTGTTCCTTTAAATACAAAAGGAAGTTTACATAAGGCTACATGGGTATGAAGAATCAGAGAAACGTAACTTCACCAAAGGAATACAGGAAAACTCCAGCCATGAGCCCTAAAGAAATGGAGTCCTAAGAAAATGCCTGACAAAGAATTCAAAATAATTGTCCTAAAGATGTACAGAGAGCTACAGTACATTCCTAGCTTCTGCTGAGCTGGCTAATTCACTCCATGAGTCACAGGCATAAAGATGTACAGAGAGCCACAATTTAATTATATAAGGGAAACCATATAAAAACAAAATTACAAGCCCTAACTTGTTTGGCTCAGTGGATAGAGCATCGGCCTGTGGACTGAAAGGTCCCTGGTTTGATTCCAGTCAAGGGCATGTACCTTGGTTACGGGCACATCCCCAGTGGGAAGTGTGCAGGAGGCAGCTGATTGATGTTTCCCTCTCATCGATGTTTCTAACTCTCTATCCCTCTCCCTTCATCTCTGTAAAAAATCAATAAAATATATTTTAAAAAACAAAATTACAAGATGACCAAGAATAAGAAAAATTATTGAGCTAGAAGACATCAATAGAAATTATCCAATCATAAGAGAAAAAATAAAGCAAGCCTATGAGACTTATGAAAAATCATCAAGACACCAAGAACTCATCTAAAAAGGCTGACTTCATAAAAAAGAGAGTTGAAGCCCAGCCTGTATTGCTCAATGGTTGAGCATTGACCTATGAACCAAAAGGCCACAATTTGATTCCCAGTCAGGGCCACTTGCCTGGGTTGCTGGTTTGATCCCCAGTAGGGGGGCCTGTAGGAGGCAGCCTATCAATGATTTTCTCTCATAATTGATGTTTTTATGTCTCTGTCGCTCTCCCTTCCTCTCTGAAATCAATAAAAATATTTTTTTAAAAAAATGTTTAAAAGAAAAGGGTTGAATCATGCTTACCAGGGGCTAAGGGATAGGGGTAATAGAGAAACATTGGTCAAAAGGTACAAACTTTCTGTTATAAAATGAATAAGCTCTGAGGAGCTAGTGAACAGCATTGTGATTATAGCTAATTATACTTGGAAATTGCTGTGAGACTTTTATGCCTGTTTCTTGAATTCTGTTTAAAAGTTCCTCTTTGCATTATGGAAAGTCAGTGAAAGAGGGACATTTTTAATAAGGGTCCCACCTTCTCCCATGTCCCTCAAAGGACACTAGTGCAATTTGTATGCAATTTTTATATTAGTAGGTCCTTTAACTGTTTCTATCCACTGATCCATATTCATAAATAAATGTTTCTACTGAAATCAGGAAAGCATTTTGGATTGGGGGAATAATAGAAAAAAAGCACACTGCAGACCAGGAAAAGTGTGTTCATGTAGGTGAACAGGGGGTGGAGGGAGCTGAGGGATGGTTAATGCTGTGGGAATCCAGTTTGACTAGAAAAATTAGATTGATTGTAAGCAGCTTTGACCATAATCTTTCAAAAGATACACACAATTATATAGCTGAAGAATAAATTTTGAAAGTATAAAATTAACAAAGGAAATGAGAGAACTCTTTTCTCATTGTCTATAAACATGCTTTTCAGGGTAAGGAAATTAATTTGTACATAAACTAGGTGAAATGTGTTTGTGACAATAATAGCTATCTTGTGAAGCAGATAGCAAGGGTCCAAGGGTAATATGTGGAGACCTTTATTCTCAGTCACTACTATATGGTATTTATTCAAGAAAGACTATCAAGCTCCTCTATTGTGCTCAGTCTATACCAGATATGGTGGCCTTTATTCTCAGTCACTACTATATGGTATTTATTCAAGAAAGACTATCAAGCTCCTCTATTGTGCTCAGTCTATACCAGATATGGTGGCCTTGCACTGCAGGCCTTCTGCCGCAGGTAACATCACCCTCCAGCCCCTGGGTTACAACCCTGCCCTGAAGCCTGGCCTAATAAAACTGATGAAATCAAGGAGGCAGTGTAGCCCTGTGTGAAAGTAAGAAGAGAAAGCCAATAGACTCCCCTCCCCACCCCATAAACACACACATGCACGCACTTTTTGGACCCCTAGCCTGTGCCCTCTGGGTCTGTGGTGTGGGAGTGGCAGACCTGCTGATCTCCGAATCACCTCCTGAATCATTGTTCTTTTACTTGAAGGATGACACATAATTGCCACTGGATAGATCTATTATCCCATTTTGTAATCCCAGAAGTTTGAGATCCTTTTTTTGTCATATCTCTGCCCCCTGTAGTCCAATTTGGTAGTGCTTCTGTTAATAGAACTCTGTCTATTCCTAGCTTCTGCTGAGCTGGCTAATTCACTCCATGAGTCACAGGCATAATTTCTTTATTGAGTGACTGTCCAGACACACCTTTTCTGTTCTCTCCAGAATATGCATCCTCTTTTTTTTCTTTTTTTGCAATACGTATAGGCTAAGAATTTTCCAAATCTTCAAGTTCTATTTGCTTTTTGCTTAACAATTTCTCCTTCAGTTTCTCTCTCTCTCATCTTACATTTAACTATAAGAAGCAAGGAGAAACCAAGCCACAGATTCAACACTTTGCATAGAAATCTCCTCAGCTGACTATCTAAGTTTATCATTTACAATTTCTGGTTTCCACAAACATGGGGACACAATTCAGCCAAGTTTTTTGCCATTTTATAGTAAGGATAGCCTTTTCTCCAGTTTCTAATAACATGTTTCTTGTTTCCATCTGATATCTTAACAGAATCACCTTAGAAGTCCATATCCCCACTAATAGTTTCTTCAAGTCAATCCACACTTTTTCTAAAATGCACCTCAAAACTTTTCCAGTTCCAAAGCCACTTCCACATTTTCAGAAATGTATTACAGAATCACTTCACTTCTGTAAAAATCTGTATTAGTCAGGGTTCTCCAAAAGAGAAAAAGAAGCAGTGTAAGGGCGGAAGGGCGGTGCAAGCGTGAAGATCTGCCAATAGGGATGCAGAGGAAATGCCCGGCTAAAGACCTTCCCTTGACCAATCAACAGGGGCCACACGCGTTACCCCACCCACTACTTCCGGCCCTATAAATCCTTTGGTTTTTCCTGAAACCGGCACTCCCTCCCCGGTCGCGCCATTGTGCGGTGGGCA
>PVJC01027400.1:0-23304 GCA_004026665.1 Murina feae
CACACACACACACACACACACACACACACACACACACACACACAGAAGGCGCCTGGCTGACTGGAGCCATCATAGGACATCCACTGAGGGGTCCCAGACTGTGAGAGGGCACAGGCCGGGCTGAGGGACTCCCTGCACCCCGAGTGCACAAATTTTTGTGCACCGGGCCCCTAGTATAATATATAACTATACACTACACATATGTAATAATATATTTAAAAACTACTAAAACTATACATATATAAGCACATGCGATAATATCCATGGTATATTCTGATTGCCTGTGAGAAGCATTTTGAAAAGATATTTCAAAAGAGATGAAGATCAGCCCTAGCCAGTGTGGTTCAGCAAATAGAGCATCGGCCTGCAGATTGAAGAGTCCCAGGTTCAATTCCAGCCACAGGCATATACCTCAGCTGCAAGTTCAGTCCATGGCCCTGGTAGGGGCACATGTCGGAGACAAACAATTGATGTGTCGTTTCTCTCACATCAATATTTCTCTGTCTCTCTCTGTCTCTCCCCCTCCCTTTCACTCTCTCTAAAAATCAATAGAAAAATATGCTTGGGTGAGGATTAAAAAACAAAAAAGAGATCAAGCTCAAATGATAATGAAATGGGAATGGAGACCATATGCTTTAGTAAAAATAGTACCTTGGTTGTCATCCTATTTCAGACATAACCACACTGCAGTTAAAGACTCAGGCAATTCTAAGCTCTATGGAACAGAGCCATTTCTTTGTCCAATCCCTGCCCTGGTGTGACTAATAAAGTGGGGCGGGGGGAGAGAAAGAGGAGAGAGAGAGAGAGAGGTGGGGGGGGCTTTTAAAGAAGAATAATACACTAGGAAGAAAATGTGAAATTGCAGAGAAGAAATCTATATTGGATGAAAGAAGGAGCTAAATTCTCTAGGCCTCAGTTTCCTTATGAAAACATTATATGGCTGGTATTTTCCAATATGTGATCTTAAGAAACTTTTACAATTACATTTTGTTTAAGGAGCACAGGAAAGCACTCATCTACAAACAATGCATACTTTTGAACTGGAAAATTATGTGAAACCTGTAAAATAGGCAAGTATGTTAAAGTTACAGGCTAGTCATATTTAACATGTTATACAAATTTAAGATAATATTGGATTGGGGCAGGATTGGGAGAAGGAAAATAATTTTTCAAGAGAAAATTGTTCTTTTCTAACTAAAATAATAGAAATGAGTTAAAAGATAAAGCAATGGTTAATTTTTCCTTTACCTCTTAGTCTCTGTCTCTCGTTTTCTGCATTTGTTTAGTGCACACGTGCCTCGCATAGATCTTATTTATCACTTAGACTCAGCACTTAACCGATTATCTGACACATTTTTACTTTTAGAACATTAAAAATATATTTGGAGAACTAACAAACAAATTAATGCATAGCTATCAGTGAGAGAAAAGTAGTTGTAACCCAGACAGAGGAGCCTGGAAGGAGAGCTTCATTCAGTTGCTTGGTACTAGGCAGAGTGTTCTTGCTAGAACATTCTAGGAACTTGTCCATGAGGACTGTGAAAATGCAGTATTGCTTAAGCCTGTGAAGACAAAACTAGTGCCATGTGGAAAGACTTTGACTATTGTCATATGAATGGCTGAAAGAGATGGTGAATAGATGTGTTGCTGCAAACTGTTCATTTAGTCATCATCCTGATTTTTAGGTAAATATTGCTAAACATTTAAACTTGCTAAATATTGGTGGCCATCTGGAGTTAGGAAGAGGTGGAAACTGTACATTTCTTTCCTAACAAATTAACAGCAATGCAGTGTGTTAACACAAAACCAAACTTTAGGCCAAAGTCTTCTAAATGTTCACTCCAAGGCTAATGCATCAATAATTTGCATGAGGATTAAACCATCTCACCATCTCTCTGGTCATATAAAGCAATAGAGATGTCTAGTATGTGGGATGGCAAAGGGAGCTCTGGATATAGACGTTCTGAAGATGATCGGCGACATGTCGCCAGTTTGCTGGGCTTTATCCCTCATTTTTGCAAGGGTACTGCAGCTCCTGAAGCCTCTCCAGTCAGCCTTGTATTTGAGCACCACTCGTCTCACTGGGGAAAAAGCATTTCTAACTGTCCTATGTGAATTAATGGGTCCTCAAATAAATTTTAATAATGATGTCTGAAGCACCTGTAAATAGCTACTATGTACTATTGGTTTCTGAGCCAGTGCATCTAAAGCAATTTAACTGTCACTAGGTACAGATTAGAGTTAATTTGCATGTACATGTATTATATTGTTTATACTAAATTATTTTAAATTTAATTGCCACACAAATGATATAATGTCTAAATTTTTTGGTTGGCTGGAAAGAGTTCAAACTGAATCAAAACCCTGAATTAGATAGTTGTAATCTAGTCATCATTCATTTATTCATCCAATAGACATCAATTATGTGTCAATACAAAGACTAATGAATCTGTTATAATGACTCATTAGTTCTTTGATACTCATGTTAAGCATGGTATATTTTAAATTCATAATTCAGCATTTTGATACACATATTTTATGTCAAAAGGTTTTTTAAATGTAAATTTTTAATTCAGATACTTAGATCTTAAGGGTCTGAGAAAATTTTTCTAGTTACTAAGCAAAATCAAGTCATCACTGCCTACTGGTTGCACTATCCAGATCTAGAGAACATAAACCTGCCATAGGATCACTAGACTTCTAAAATTAAACATATTGTATGATAGAAAAATCATAGTGGGGGAAGATCTAACTTGTTAGGTGACAATTGTCCATGATTTTCTCACATTTCTGAACATCATCTGAGCAAAGACGTAAATAGGATTTTTGTGCAAGACTATCATTGGCCAGGATATTTGCATAAATATTCAGACTTGTAAGAGAGACAGTGTTTCCATCTGGAGTGGATTTGTCTGCTGGCCAGGGTAATAGAGACAATATATTTTCTATGGGAAAGATTGAACTGGTTTTCTAGCAGCCTGCTTTCAATAAAATTGGGACTTCCTAAGGGTTCCTTTTTTGGAACACATCCTACTACATAACTAAGCAACCTCTTCTCCTAATTCTGTTGCCTTTTGGGAACTGTGATTCAAGAAGCCAGTGTCAAAATATTACTCTGGCTATTGATATTGTAGTGAGTAATACATTGTCTATTGTCTTTGACCCAGAAGTTTTGTGTCTTCTGCAAGTTTTCATAAAACTGTAACAGTCTAACTTCTTAGTTTGCAAGTAGAGCAAAATCTGAGATTCTTCATAGTTCTTGGCAGATGCCTCACCCCAATGACCCCAAATATTGGAAAGAATAGAGGTCATCCACACTTCTGTTTCCTAGGGAAACATGTATGTTCTGTGGTAGGGGAAAATGTTATGGATTGAATCATGGCCCCTGCCCCTCCAAAAGGCATGTTGAATTCTTAATCCCGGTACCTTAGAATGTGACCTTGTTTGGAAATAGGATGTAATTAGTTAAGATGAGGTCACACTGAAGTAGAGCTGGCCCCTAATTCAATGTGGCTGGTATCCTCATGGGAAGACAATCATGTAGAGATAGAGACCCACAGGGAGAGAACCATGAAGGGAGGGATTGGACAATGAAGAGAGGGAATGGAGCAATGTGACAGCAAGCCAAGGAGTACCAAAGACTCCGGCAAATCACTAGAAAAAAGAAGATGCAGCCCTAACCGGTTTGGCTAGGTGGATGGAGTGTTGGTCTGCAGACTGAAGGGTCCCAGATTCGATTCCAGTCAAGGGCATGTACCTTGGTTGCAGGCGCATCCCCAGTAGGAGGTGTGTGGAAGGTGGCTGATGGATGTTTCTCTCTCATCAATGTTTCTAACTCTCTGTCTCTCTCCCTTCTTCTCTGTAAAAAAAAAAAATTAACAAAAATATATTTTAAAAAACTACTTATAAAGAAGAAGAAGAAGAAGAAGAAGAAGAAGAAGAAGAAGAAGAAGAAGAAGAAGCAGCAGCAGCAGCAAGGATTTTCCTACAGATTTCAGAGGGAGCATGACCCCGCTGACACCTTGATTTCAAACGTGTAGCATCCAAAACTGCGAGGCAATAAATTTCTGTTTTTTTTTTAAATCATCTAATTTGAGATACTCTATTATGGCAGCTTTAAGAAACATACAGAAGTTTTCCTATAGAATAACAGAAATGGCAGCTGTTTTATAACCTGAGGAGAGCAAACATGAAGACCAAGTAGACAAAAAAGAGAAAAGTAAACAAAGAAATGATGGAGCCCTGACCTTCTCTGCCTGGTATCTTCTCAACTTCTAGGCTTATTGTATGAAGAGAGACATTTCCTTATAGGACCAGCCAGTAAATAGGAGAATTTTTCTGATACTTTTACTGAGAAACACACATACTCATGTAGATAATATACAAGGTATAGCAAAAATAAGTTTACAGTCATGAGTACAAGAAACATAGAGTTTTTTCTTGTATTATGATTTATTAAATATTGACTCATTCTCCATATAAACAACTGTACATCTACTTTTCCCCCCACCCTGTATGTGATATAGTATATGTAAATATTTCTGTTACACACAGAAGTCCTGGTCCTCACTTTATTCCCTATGTGTAATTGCATATTATCTGTGTCATTTTCTATTTTCTTTCAAGAAAGAAAAGTTGTTTTCCAACTAACTATCCTTCCTTTGAGGATCAGTGTCAGGCTTTTATTGTAAAATATGCAGAACTGTGAATATGGGTGATATTCTATAAATACTGGTTCAGTTTTAGCACCTACTCCTCTACTTTATAATTATTCATTAAATGCTGCTGTCCCTCTATCTGCTCTTGAAGCTAGGAAATATGTCTCCATGCTGTGTTCACAGTATTGAGCTCATATTATTGAAGAAAGCAATGTGCATTAAATGAATTAAGAATGGTTATACTTTTTTATAAAAATCTTGAGATACCTTGAAAGAGCTCTCCTCTCATTTTTTTTAAATCTCTAGTCTTCTTCCTTTAGTCTATCACTCATGATGACATGGAAACGATGATGACATGCTCCATTTATTTCTTTAATCTTATGCCTCCAACTTAAGAGGTACACTCAGGACTGGAATACAGGTCAGAAATTCTCCCTGCTTTGCTATTAATAGCATTCATGGTAATAGCTTAGAATTTTTTCTTAGAATGTTTGAGTGTGATGAATGCTCAGTTATGGGTATACTAGTGAAAATATTGCAAAACCTTCCGGATAAAATTTGTTTTATGGTGTCCAATAATAAAGTACACCAGTTTCCTTCTGGTCTAGATAGACGACTTAGAATTTCCTACTTTTCTCATTTCTCCTTGTTATCATAATTGTCTGTCATTCTAGTTTCCCTGGGATTTTATTGATTTCATTGAAGAAAGTCCAATGTCTCAGGAAAACCAATAGACCCAGACACTCTGAGACTGCTAACAATCCTTTTTAATTACTCCACTTTCCTCTCGCTGTGAGATGCACGAAACAATTGAGTAACATTTATTTTTGCCTGGCACATGGTTGGCTTAAAGTTTTAGTAAGTGCCATCATGACATAGAGGAGCTTGGGGAGCTGAAAGATATGGAGTGAAATCTCAGTTTATCGTGGATCCTGAATCTACACATTTCATCTCTGTGATCCTCAGTTCCATCATGAGCAAAAGGTGGGGAGAAAAGAGGTAATAAGAGCCATATCATTGATTAGTGCTAGGAATAAGACCAGGCCATCTGCTCCCCAAGAGCCTTTAAAATTCTTGCATGAAGAGCCCCTGCTGTGTTAATTATGGCAAACCAGTGTCTTAGTCACTAAGGCTGCTATAACCAAAATGCCGAAGATGGGATGACTCACTTCTGTAGATTGAGAAGTCCAAGATCAAGATGTCAGACAATTTCATGTTCAGTGAGGACCCTTTTTCTGGTTTGTAGACAGCTGCCCTCTTGCTGTATCCTCACATAGTGGGAAGACTAATCATCTCCCTAGTGTCAGTTACTATAAGGGCACTAACCCCATTTGTGGGAGGCTCTACCTATGTGACTTAATAACCCATTGGCCAAAGGCCCCACCTCCAAGCACCATCACATGGAGGATTAGGGCTTCAACATAAGAATCTGAGGCGACATAAACATTCAGTCTATAGCACTCAGTATCTGCAACATAATAGGTACCCAGTGAATGTTCATGTAATTAGCATAATATATGCAAAATGCCTACAGTCTAGATGCTTCCCAAATGGCATTTATTGTTAATGTTATTATTATCATTAAAATGAATGAAAAGAAATGTACAAGCTGCTGCAATGAGGACTGGGGGAAATGAATGGGGGGAAATAAATTATATTCTGGTTATAGGGTGGAAGTTCTGAATTCCTAACTACGATGGAAAGCACTTTATGTTCATTCCCAATTAGAACAGGGAGTGCCATGTATTCAATAAGACAAACCCAAGTTAATGGGAAAGTACTAAGTGGAAATATGAAATCTGGAGTTGGTACAGTGATGTGAATACATTGGAGAAGCAGAAAGGTCACAAGTGCTGAGTTCCCATTGGTTCCAGCTATATGTTGAGTGGCCTCTCAGGAGGTTTTTTGTTTGTTTGTTTTTGAATTCTCTCTGGCCCCATTTCCTTATTTTTAAAACTTAGGTACTTATTATCATTTTATTATATTCTTATTAATAGAAATCAAATTTTTCAGACATTACATTTGCCAGCTGTTGAGTTCTTCTCTTGCCATGGTTAAGCATGCTAAACATGTTCTTGATGGTCCTTAGAAAAGCAGCACATGTGAGTCAGAATGGATGGTTTCTGAAGTTTACATAACAAGACAAGACAAAAGAGAACCTCAAGCCACAACTAGGCAAATTAAGCCGGTTTTGGAAAAAATAAAATCAAAACAAAACACCTTCCTAGTTAATGAAGGAACTTCCTAATGCTAATGCCAAGTCATTTATCTTTCCTCCAAGGAGCCACAGAGAGGGCTATTGAATTAACAGGACTCTGAATTTACTCTTAACAGCTCAACTGTCTTGAATTAGGTATAGTATAGAAATCAGTAGTGGCCCGGTGCATGAAATATGTGCACATTAAAAGGGAATTAATTAGAGGAAATATTTTAATATTGCTATTTGCCCTTTATAATAGAAGTATCAGAGATGAAAAAAAATTAATAAAATGTATATGGAAATCTCCCTTCTGTCAGAGTCTGGGGTGCACCACAGGAGTCAGAGTCAAGTCCCCACCCACCCACATGCACCACAAAATCATGCAAGACCAAGACCCAGCAGGTCCCACCCTTGTCAAGCCCTGTAGGACAGGGGTGCAGCCTCAGGTCTCCCACCAAGCCCTGCTGGGGTAGGGGCTATGGCCTCAGGTCCCCCAGCCCAAGCACGAGGGCAGGAGGGCAATGAGGGCACAAGGGCGCCATGACCATTTGCATAGTAGCTCTTCATTATATAGGATAGGATTATAGCAGGACAAGGTCAGCATATTCACCAAGCTTCCTGACTGAGATGAGAAGTGGTAATGAGTGCCGCTTTTGGGAAATCCTGATTCTCCTGGTGTATTTTATAATGTGGTTATTTCTTCCACTTCCTGCTATTGTTGGCCAAAGCTTTTTATAGATAAAAAGCAAATACAGAAATCTATTGCCATGAAAGTAAGTGGGAATAAAAAGCCTGGATAACAGATAATATTCAAGAGTTTTCCAAAAATAAGTTATCCCTTTCCTTCCATTGACCATTTTCTTGTACATTAACCAATTTTTGTTTTTCAAATGTTTTTTTAATTGCAGTTTGCATCAATATTATTTTATATTTGTTTCAGGTGTACAGCATAGTGGTTAGATAATCATATATTTTACAAAGTGTTCCCCTCACTATTTTAAGTACCCACTTGACACCATACATAGTTATTATAATATTGTTGATTACATTCCCTATGCTGAACTTTATAGCTCTGTGACTATTTTATAGCTACCAATCTGAACTTCGCAATCCCTTCACCTTTTTTTACCCAGATTCCCAAAACCCTTTTCTTCTGCCAACCATCAGTCTGTTCTTTGGATCTATGAGCCTAATTCAGTTTTCTTTGTTCATTTATATTGTCCACAGATATTTACTCAGCATTATCCATGCTGGGATCCAATGGGCAGGAACATCACACATGTTTTGCTTCCTAGAGGTTATGTGGTGAAGTAGCTCCTCATCAAATAACTATGCAACCAAGTGTAAAAGGGCCAATGGAGCAATTGCTACCAAGAAAGGTACACTGTTCCTGAGGAGCTTTTACAAGTGGTTCTGATCTGGTTCAAGAGTTCAAAACAGATTTACTGCAAAGAGCAGCTTGAATTGAGCCCATAAACATTAATGCCAATCATTCAATAAAGAGGAGATGGGGAAGGGGATTTCTGGTCCAATGGAATAACATTTAGAAAGTACTTAGGAATGGGGAAGAGTATGAAGAGCATGAGAGTTAAAGGAAGCCAATGTGGCCACAGTTAGGAATAAGGTATGAATCCAGGCTGGCAGAGATGATGGATGGCAGAGTGAGAATCATGGAGTTTGGTGCTTACCCTATGAGACTGGGAAGATAATAAAGGGTTTTAAACAGAGGAAGATACACAGTTAGATTTACAGATTAGAAGTTTACTCAGGCATATTGAATTGCTTAGCAAATGACCCAAGTACATGACAATAGACCAGTTAAAAAGTCATTATCACAATTGGTTGGGATAGTGAGAGGCATAGAGATAGAAAAGGGTGGATGGAATTGAGACACCTAGAAAAAAATTTTGTTGGAGTGGATTTTAACAAACACATGCCTTGCCAGATTATGTAATCTTTGAAGGCTATACTAGCACCTCCCTATGCACAATAAAGATTCTATTAACTTCATAAATAAATCACAGGATATCAGCATATTTGTAGGTCAAGGGAATGATTGGATATTAAAAATTCCATTGGGTTCCCTTTCTCTTGACAGGCATGCTGTGCTTGACATCCATGGGGATTCAATCCAAATGTAACATAAAATGTGGAAGTAGGTGCGGACACAGTCTTTTCTGGTTTTAACACTTGTAATAGGATTTCTCTTGCCATAGAGGTCTCAACCTCTGGAGTCACAATAGATCACAGGAAACTTGGCTCTACACTTTTCTTTTATGGATTAACATTTTTAAGTTTTGGAAAAGTTAAGACCTTAAAATTAAACAAAATTTAAAATATACTGTAACAATCTCTCTATATATAAAGCCAGTGACCATAATGCCATCCTGACTAGAACGACCAGAGACCACAACACCACAGCCCCTCGCCCAGGCTGGCCCTGCCTCCAGCGGGGACTCCCACCCTAATGGAAGTGTGACTGGCTTGCAAACCACCAGCGCCCCTCATCCAGGCCAGCCCTGTCTCCCAGTGGGGACTCCTCACCAGAACCCAGGGGCCCCCATCAGGGCAGGCCAACGGTCTCCACCCATGCAGCAGGCCTCTATTCCTATATAATAAAAGGGTAATATGCAAATTGACCCTAAAGGCAGAACCACTAGACCAGTCATCATGAGGCTCACTGACCATCTCTCGGTCCCTTTCCCCAGTCAGCAGACTCCAATCGCCTGATAGTGAATGGGGAACAGGAGGTGGGTGGTGGACAATGTGGGTAGTACCAGGCCAAGGCCCCTGCCCTGCAGGTTGCCCCCCACTCAGAGAGTGACCCGTGGTGGGAGCAGGGCCGGCTGTGGGCATCTGGGGAAGATGGCCCTGATCACAGGCCAGGCCTGGGGACCATACCCGTGCACAAATTACATAATATAACAAAATAGATGCCCCATAACACTAGTTAATACCAAACCCAAGAATATTGGAGAATGTCTGCATAAAAATATCCAAGTAGCCTACACTGATCTCTAGGAAAGTGGGCTGCAAATCTCAGGATGGCAAAGGTAGGGTTAAATGTCTGTCCCATCACCAGAGTGGAACACAGAGAAGGATAAGTGTGACTTCAGAGCTGAAGTGGATGCTGCCCTGCCTACTGGCCGCTCTGAGGTTTTGTTACTTCCTTCTTGTTTTTTGTGATAGAGCATCCTGGCATAGTGCTTTTGTTTTCAAAGCACCACTGCTCCACATCCATTCAAATAAATTAGCAGCCTCTCTCCACTCCACCCATGTGTCAGAAATGCCAACATGTGGACTGACCCAGGTGGCCTTTTCACGGAAAAGTCTTTATAAAGAGTGTCATTGGGCCTCACACTGACAAGCCTAAGGTCATGGTTCTCTTTTCTCTTTCTTTCCTCTGTCATAATAACACCAACTGAACCACTCCCGACATTCTGGAACATGGACTTTGGAGAAGAGGAAGGATGCTCAGAGCAGGTGCTTCTGATTCTTCATGTAACAATCATTATTAAGACAAAACCCTGGTAAAAGAAGAAAAGTGAAACTTATTGACAAATTACTGTGCACTAAATTTGGAACATAAGAAATTTTGTGCACCATCCATAACCTCGTTTTATCAAATGAACCTCAAAGCAATTAATATGCCCCATCTCACACAGCTGAAAATTCTAACCCAGATCCTTCAAGATCAGGGAATGGTCCCTGGTCCCTTTTCATTCCAATGCTTCGCCAGAAGGAGTCTAGCTAGTCTCCTTTCCTAGAGACCAGTTGCTTGTCTCCGGGAATTCACTCTTTGTGCAATTGTTTAAACTTAACAACAGTGTGGCCACCTTTGTAGAGACTTGGGTTAGATATCTCAGAGGACACACACACTCAAAAGGAAGGCATCATTCACTTAAACAATTAACCAAAGCTAAAAATTCTGCTCAAACAAAGCATGATATTTGGGGGTCAGGCCAACCCGATTCAGACAAACTGATTGCAAAGAGCTTGTAAACACAACCAGCAAAGAGAATCGCCACAAGGCCTCTGTGCAATCGTCCCATACTGACACTGAAGCTTTCAAGCTATGAAATATGCAGAAGACACAAGGTTGAATCAAAGTGCATGCCTTAATTTGCACCACACCAACTGAACAGTAAAATGTGATTTAATTTACTATATAATTTGCTTGTTCAACAAAGCTGAACGATAGCTCACTTAGTGCCACTTTGTTTGTAAGTAAGCTGGTAACTGGCAGTGCGCTTTCCCCGAATGGCTTGTTCCCGGTGCCAGAGAAAGCTGTTTGAGTGGAAAATGTACAAAATTAAGGGTCTGCTGCTGCTGTCTTTGCACTCCTTTGTCCTCATCAAGTTTATTTCCGCAGAGAAGCACTAACGGCCCTTTGTTTTCCTAACGCGATGAAATCACTGTGTCTTGCTTGGTGGCACACGGCTTGACAAAAATGCATTCGGTCAAATTTAGCACCATTTGGAACTCACGAGTTGTGAATTTTGAACCAAACTTGAATCTTTGAGAAGCTCATCTGTTCCACAGAGCAAGCCAGCTCGGCTAACAGCTTTGCAGCCAGGCTGTCCTCCCGGGGCTGAGCCAGGGTCCTCAAGTCCCGTGTGCTTCTCTCAATGGTCCCACAGAGGTGTTACAGGATCTGAAACCTTAGATGCAATGAGATGGGTGGATTACTAATACAAAGCTCTGAAACTCCACCACAGGGGAAGAGATTTCCCAAAAGTGAATAAGGAGTCTCTTGTGTTTTGTCAACATTTAAAATATTTTATGTCTCTTGAATCCATTTGTCCTTTTAGTCCACTGACACCATCCTAAGGTAGACCTTTATTAACCCATGTCCACCAGAACTGGCCTCACCCACCTGCATTCATCAGAAATGTTCTAATCAGATCCCTGTCTGGAATTTCTGCTTGCCCTGCCTCATCCTGATATGCAGCCTCATCAGACACCTCCTGTGCATCAGCCCCCTTCTCACCTCAACCCCTCCCCCCACCTCCACCCCCGCCAGTTGCTCTCAGAGGTAGCAGTCCTGAGTAGACAGGGGTATAAGGGCAGCTCTGGATTTGGTTGTGACTGTAAAAACTCTATCATTATCCCAGCATGCTATGTGCCCTGAGCAGGAAGCTGTGTTGGAGAGTCGAGGGTACACAGAGGTCTGATAAAGGGTGCCTAAGGCTTGAAGCTGGCAGGAATGTGTGATCTCAGGGAGGTACAGGAGTGCAGGGGAGGCAAAGGCAGGGCTGGAGCATGTCTCAGCAGAAGCAGCCTTCACCAAGGCGGGGAACAATGAGAGAACAAAAGTGCTCACGTTCCTGCATCTGAGTCACAAACTCATCCACTGGGTGGCTGTCTGTGTGGGTGACAACAAACAGGAAAGTGGTGTGGATGATAAAGAGCTTTAAGACAAGTGAAAGAAAGTGGAGCTGGAGAGAAAAGTTGGTGCCAGCTCATGAAGGATTCGGCACAAACTGCTAATGAGTTCAGAACGCGACTGAAGACAAGCAGCCATTTCACCTGATTCCTCCTCTTCTGCAAAACACCCTGCAAACAACTTTGCCCATAATTTGTTTCCACCCTAACCTTGAAAATTTTCTCTCTCACCATTTCCCTGAGCAAGCGTCCTTATTCATCCAATTGTGTGTATGGAATATGTCATAATCCTCTGCCTTGTGGCATCCATATATTTGAACCCCCAGGACTCCTGCCAGCCTCCTTCATTGGAGATGTGTGTTTATTTCCTGTGTTTATTCATTAAATAAATACTGTACATCTAGTTGGGCATAGGAGTAGGGGCTGAGAATTTTATGTCTCTTGAATCCATTTGTCCTTTTAGTCCACTGACACCATCCTAAGGTAGACCTTTATTAACCCATGTCCACCAGAACTGGCCTCACCCACCTGCATTCATCAGAAATGTTCTAATCAGATCCCTGTCTGGAATTTCTGTGTTTCCTGTGTTTATTCATTAAATAAATACTGTACATCTAGTTGGGCATAGGAGTAGGGGCTGAGAATTGATTTACTCATTTACTAAATAATTCCTGCGTTTGTAGAGGGCAAAAAGTGTCCATGGTGCTGAAGTGACCGTGATTAATAAGATAGACAAAGCCACTGCCCTCACGATGCATTTTGGAGAAGGCAAATAAGTGTATGAGCAATTCAAACAGAATCCAACAGGCAGTAATATGATGGGAGAGGCATAGAGAGTTGTGGTCATGCCTAGAAGAGAAACCTGAGCAGTCAAGGAAGACTTCCTGAAGGAAAGAGTACCTGAGGTGAAACCTAAAGAATTAGTACAAGTTACTGAAGAAAAGGAGAAGGAAAGAGCATCCTACACGGAGTGAAAACCACATGGACTAGAGAGATGATGGACCCTTAGGCAATAGAGCCTATTCAATATAGCAGGAGTGTGGAGAACAGAGAGGAGACAGGAGGGGTTGCATAATGAGAGAAAAGAGCAGAGGGCTTGATTAAAAAACTGTTATGAGACTACAGACATGGGGTGCAGTTAGAGGCAGAGATAATTGTCCAGAGAGAAGATAGCTAAGACCTCAACAATGGTCACGATGGTGATGATAGAAAGAAGGCAACAGATTGGAGATACATGTGGGAGAACTTGGTTACTTATAGCGACGGCATGAAGCTCTACCTCTCCCTCCAGAAGAATATAATTGACATGATGAGAGTAATAATAATAATGTAGTGAGAGTCATGTCAATGGCCTACTGGACCTGTTCAGATGTGCCCAGGAAATCAATTTCCTTGGAGTAACTCACACAAAACAAAACATACAATGAGGGCTAGGCACTAAACATGCAATTATAGTTTTCTGAGTTTAAAATTGTTTGGATATGTGGCACACAATCTCTAAAATATAATCACCGAGGAGCATCGTTTGATTTGTATCAGTCACAATTTACAGCCTGTCTATGTTTAGAGAAATGATTATGGTTTGAAGTTTCTTCTGTCTTCCTTGGTGCATAAAAAAATGATTATGAAGCCTTTAGCAGCCGTTGCCTTCCCTGATAATTTCCAACGAAGGGCCCTTTAATCAGGAACAAGATCCAACAGAGCCAATGTATGCAAATATGCAATCTCAGGACAACAGTTGACTTTTCATAATGAGAGCCTTGGGAGGAACTGTATTCAGCTCCAGCAGAAAGTGCCCATGTGACAGAATGCCTGTGATCAATGGTTATGAGCACGGAAGGCTAAACTCGCGCCTGCTTTATTTTGCCATCAGAACCCAAGCCAGTTTCTGCCACCCACTTATTATTTTACTACCACCATTGTTTCAAATAGACTACTAAAGGATCCCTTGCTTGTCCTTTGTTCAAAGACCTGACGAGAAGGGACCTTAAAAGGCTGTCATGCTGCAGAGACAGTAGGTGACTGACTATCAGCACTGCCATTCACACCTCACCCAAGTCATGCAACTTCTCTGGGCTTGAGGTTTGCATTTTAGTAATAAAGTGGTTGGACAAAATGACTTCAAAGATGCCAGTGGCTCCCAAGGATGATAACTATATGAAGGAAAACATGGTAGTTCTTTGAAAAGCATTCTGCATGTGCACATACACACAGATACTATTGTTTGGCTTTGAAATTCTAAATGACATATGATTTTCTTCCTGGATCAGGAAAAAAAAAAAAGGAATGAAGGCAATGCCTTCACATTTCATATATCATTTTTATTAAAGTTTGGTTGTAGAAAATAGTCAAAAACTTTGCTAAGGTGAACTCTGGTAGAAAAGAATGTGAATCTTATATATCTACATATCATGGAGTCAGGCAGCTCCCCGCTTTCTGAAAGCAATCTCTCTGGTCAACCCGATGGCTACATACTCTGTTCCATGGTGAGTAGTTAATGTTTTAATTTTTACAAGAGTCGAGAGAGACAGAAGATAATTGTCCATTATTATGAAGCATTTAGATAGCACTTCACAAGGACAAAATGATCCCCAATCATCTCATTATCTTCATGGGAGCTAAGAGCTATTAAATTTGTCATCCTGTACCTCAAAATACATTTGACGATAGAAAAGACTTCTTGCAGAAGCATTGTGTATGATGCCACTTCTGTGTGAGTCCCTGGATAATAAAAACACACTGAAGGTGTATTATGCAGTCGACTGTAAGCATACTGAGAGTGGAAGGGGCAGATGGGGATGATAGACCTGGAACTTTAATTTTCAGTGGTGGGTCAAGAGGATCATTAGAAGGTGTCACTTGAGCAAAGATTTGGAGGGGAAGGTGGTGTAGCCAGAAAGGGCAGCTGGATCTCCCAGGCAGGAACAGAAGATGCTGTTTATAGGAGAATCCTTTTTTCTTCAGGGAACCCTCAGTTCTGCTCTAAGCCTTTCAGTTGATTAAGTAAAACCCACCAGACTAGCTAGGGGAAAATGACCTTACTTAAAATCAACTGATTATGCACTTTAACCACATGTACAAAATATCTGCCTAGTAACATTGAAATTAGAGTTTGAATGAATACATGGGGACTGAAATCTAGACAAGTTGACACAGCAAAAAAGGCCATCATACCCACAATAAATGCTCAAAATGTCAGACTACTAGCTATTAATTTATCTCTGACAATACATGTAAGAATGGTTTATTATATTATATTTGAAAAAGAAAAAATGATATAAAAATAATACTTATTAATAAATCTTCCATGAAAATCACCACTGGCCATGCATCTTTCATGTACTGCCTCTGCTTCTACTCCACAAACTACAGGCTTCCTTCACCTGACATTGTATTGTGAGCACTTTCCTATCTAATGTAATACTTGAAGACTTTAATTGTTGCAAAGTATTTTATAATCTATAAGTATCATATTTTATTAATGGCATACACTTTTGTAGGGCATGTGATTCTTTCCACTTTTTAATTATTTCACCAGATCTCTTTGTGTATAAATATTCATCTGCATATGAGTCCTGCATATTATTATTTTATAAGTTCCAAACTATTTAATAAGTAATCTTGGCGGTTGTTTTAATCGGCTCTGCAAAAGAAGTAAGATCTGACACCCTAAGTCATCCTTCATGTGTTGTGAATCAACCTCCCTTCTACACACCTACAATGGAACTTTCTGTGGAATATTTTTGTAAGAAATTGGGACAGATTATTTCCACTTGAGACAAGCTGGAACAAGAGTTGCAAAATTGATAATATTTTAAAAATCCTTTTCATGCTTCAGTTTCTAGCCTGTGTCCTTTTAAGTATTTTTAGCAGTAATTTATATTATTTTTAATTCTTAAAATTAAGGGAAAAGGACATATCAATGCTTATCAAATATCAGGGAGGATGAAAGTGTGACAATGAAAGGGTAAGATGAGGGAGTTTTTCAGGGATTGGAATTATTCTGAATCCTGACTTTGGTGGTGGTCAAAGAAATCTATATATAAGTTGAAATCCGTAGAACTGTACATCAAAATAAGCTAATGATATCATTTAAAATTTTAAAAATGGAAGAAGTAGAATGACAAAAAATGTGGTGGTGGAGGGTAATTTGTGCAGAAAGACTAAGGCACATGTTTTTCTGAGATTTTAATCACATAATTTGGAGCAGGTATACATTTCAAATTATTCCATCTGATCCATTAGATTTGATTTTCATCCTCATTTACAACCTCATAAAAATTATGGCTGCATTTTATAAAATATTTCTCTAAACAAACACTCTGTGCTAGCAACAAGACTGTTCTTTTCTATCTTGATTATTTTCAAGTGAGGATTTATTTACATTTTCCATATTCATTTGCTAAATCTTTTCTGCATTTATGTTTAGATGAAATTTTTTTAGCAAAATATTAAATCATACAAAGATAAAGTCATCAAGAATCACAGAAAGAATTTCAGCATCATGCTAAAAAATTGGAAACTCAGTAGAAATGTTAATGCTACTTTAATGCAAGGTATGAGTTCTCCATTTTATTTAATTTCATGACTATGGTTGGGAGAAATTGAAAGGCACAGGACTTATCATCCTTTCATTGGCCCTGACCATACTCTCAGGGAGACAGCAGGCAAAGCTGCCCCAAACTGGTGATCTCTAGTAACCTTCTGGATGGAGGGAGCGCTCACGTGGTATGAAGCGGTCTTCACTTGTTACCCAGTGGGGCTGTTGACCAAGGATTCTGTGTTCCCATTCACAGGTATTCTTTTTTATCTCCATCTTGGACAAAGAATTTGCCAGACTGTTTACAACGTTTGAGGGTTTGGGATTCTGTGAGATAATGAAACCACTGGAATGGCTCTTAAGATTTACAATAGATAGTGGAAGCCCATCCACTAACCCTTTTGGAAACACTATCCATTCAGACTTCTTTTGGTGGGAGAAGAAGGAAGATAAGCACAAGAATAAGATTTCAAGTTAACTTTAAGATGACCTTCTAAGAACGAGAAAGCTCCTTATGTCTCTCATCTCTTCCATCACCTCTGCTGTGGTCCAAGCCTCCACCATCTTGAAGCTATCACCTTTTTGGACTCTCCCACCCTCTCTGGCCATGTGGATATGTTTTCCCAGGAGAGGTGTAAGTCACATGAGCAAAGGCAAGGCCAAGACAGAAAACTGGCTCTGGAAGGGCAGTGTCAAGTGGGTTTAACTTAAAGGTGGGCCCTCCATGGAACCTTAAGTATCTTGCAACTAGCGAGAGTCAATACCTCCGTGGCGTAAAAGAAGCCAGCAAGCAAAAGCAAAGCTAAGTAGGTGTTTGTTAAAAACCCAGTTACTGATGTAATGACACTGTGTTTGCTCCTCCTTGGCACTTCCTGATGCTATAATCAAAGTCCAGTGGAAACTCAGGAACCCACAAATAATACCCTCTTTCCCCCCTGAGTTTGGAAGTAAGCATAATAAAGACACAAGAATTTGTCAGCTTTATTGCTGATTAAACCAGAGTTACAGGACATGAACTCCGACCTGTGACCAGGTGAACTTGCTGATACTTCCCCTGGAATTAGACAGCCCCCCACCCACAGAAACTGGCACAGATGGGCCACTCTGGGAAGAGACCTGAACACATATGTCTAAATTATAGAGGAGGGGGGGTGGGGGGCTATGCAGGGCTACTGAGCTTCATCTGCCAAACTCCCCAATCAGAAAGCAGCCCCACTTCCACTGGAGGCAATGAGTTAGGGAAGGAAAAGACCCCAAGGTTCTACTTGAGCTGAAGCTACCTTATTGGCTACCATTGTAAGAAAGAAGTTTATATACATTCCCCCAATCAGCTGAGCCAAGGTCCTTTTAGGCAACACACACAAGATGTCATTAGGGCTAAAATAGAGTATTACCTCTGGATGGGCAGTTGGCCATTGCCAAGAGAGATGGCAAGGCTCTCAAGAATGTGAGAATATTGAGAATTTAATTGCTAATCTTGAGGACTCAGGGTTTTATATTGTGACATCATGGTGCGAATGTTAGTGTTTTATCAGGAGGCTGGAAGATGTGAACTCTCTATCCCACCACCCTCCCCTCCAAGGAAGAAAGCTTTTGAAACCCATTGTTTTGATGAGCCCTTGGAGTGTGAGGTGGGGTGGGCAGGAAGTCAGGACCCCATGGAGTGCCAGTCCTCAGTTGGTTCCATATTGTGAGAATGATGATGGCTTTCTTTGAATAGTTCCAGGAAACTTTTCCACCAAAATGTAGATGGGGATCAGTTGGTGGGCGAGGAGTGACGGTGTGAGAGGCTGAGAACACAGCCTTGAAATGTCTATGACAGATGACATTCCTGTGAAGTCCTTTATTTGTTCTGTCTAAAAAATTCATGAGATTTTACCATTCTGTCCAACCATACTTTTATTTTTACTTTGATATAAATATGGAGCATAAGTTACCTACCATTAAGAAAAATGTGTGCTTTGTGGGAAGAGGTGGTATGTCTGCCCTTGGACCTGCATATTCCAGGCAGGTAGCTTGTTCCATGGCACACACTCTCAGGTTTGAGGATCTCTATGCATATGCAATGCATATCCATATGTCCAGCAAATATTTCCTATGCAATAATTTTTTGCAGGTCTCCCATGTTATACACATAGTCTAAGTCTCAAGGAGCTATGCTTTCTACAAGAGGAGTTCACACTTTTTATTTACAATAAGTGTTAAATGCCTATATCAGTTATTGTGCCCAGTAGGCATATTTTTAAAAAGATATTTTGTATCATTATAATTGTTATTCTAAGAGTATATTCAAAATAAAGGCAAAATTATTGGATTTCTGCTTGGAAAAAAAGAGAAAGTTTGAAAGCCTTGACCAAAAAAACAAAACAAAACAAAACCACATACCCTGACTTTAATTAGGTTGAAGAGGTATTTTAATTAAAAAACAAAATAAAACAAAGATTGCCCAGTCTCTATTAATAATATGTGTACCTTGGAGTATGGCAGTATATGGCCTTACTCACTAACCTTTGGATCTATTAAATATCAGTATCAGCAAGGCTGTACGTTCCTTAAAACAGCCATTGATCTAATCAGCATCACCCAATAGAAATATAATTCAAAACACAGGTATTGTTTTTAACTTTCTAGTAGTCACATTTTAATAAGTGAAATGAAGCAAGGGATTTTTAAAGTCTAATATATTCATAATATTGCCATTTCAACAGGTAATTAATATAAAAAGTATAAATAATATATTTTTACATTCTTCGTACTAAAACTTTAACATCCAATGTGTATTTTATAGTTATGTACATCTCAGTCTAAATTAGCTACATTGTAAGTGCTCAATGTCACAGGTGTTGCTCATCAGCATAATGTGTGAGTGGGTGTGTACATTTGTTTTAGTCATGGCTTTGATAATAACAACCATACTTGATAGAAGTTAATCTAAACTTTCTGATCATTTATTAAACAGCATAAATTAAACACTGTACTTTTTGAGTGGTGGCTTATGAACAAACTTTAAAAAGGATAGGTCTGTGGTAGATAGATTAGATTACTGATAACTTGTCCTGAGTGGTTCTGTATACTAGGATTTGGGGTTTTTCTTCATGTTACTTAGTTTTTATCTTCTGTCTTCTTCATCAATAGTGGACTTTGTGCTCCCTTAATGTGTTGTCATAATGTCACACTCCTTAGACACACACCCACAGAAAATGTTATTCTGCATGTGAAAAGTGCACATAAAAGTGATGTGTTCTTTGAAGGAGGAACTGGAATATTCTTCCATAAATAAAAATGATGTTATTACTGTTCTCTTGACAAACTTCAAGATTGTGGCAGCTCAAAGATACACGATGTTCTTCCAAGTTGTGAAATTACTGTATTAATTTATTCTATCTTTTGCCTATTTTGGTGTATCATTCTTAAAAATACTAAGACTGTGGTCTGAATATCCAATGCTATAAAAAAAAGTAATTTGACTAATAGAGATTTAGTTATTTCTCAAAATATTAATTAGTTTTGGATGCAGAAGGACCTGGGGATACTTACAAAACTTGCTTACAGAAAAATAGCCATGGAGTTTACCTTTGAGTGTTTTCATGTATTATTTATGCAAGCACAAATTTAACAGTCACTGCAAAGAAAATTCCAAGGAATACAGTGGCTATTCACTGGAAACTGTTCAGAAGGAAAGTTAAGGAAAACTGTACAATATCAAGAATGGGACTACACCTCACATAAAAACAGCAACATCATAACAGCATAGGATAATATACTAAGTGATTAATGTATTGTTAGGAAAATCATGAATAAGTCATATATTCATGATTTTCCTAACAATACATTAATCACTTACTTTATTTTATGTACAATGTTAAATATATAATATTTATTATGTCACCTAATACCAACAGCTATTCTACAAGTAGGGAAACTGAGACACTGAGGGTGATGCTCCTGAAGTCATGCAGTGACAGAGCTGAGAATAAAGAAAGCATGCTGTCTCTAACTCCAGAGCCAAGCTCTTAACAGTTATGTCACACAACCTCGTCATGTTACACCTCATTTTCTAGAGGAGCCAACTGAGACCAGAAAAAGTGACTTATGAAGGTCATAATGTGAATTAATGTCATAGCCAGAACCAAAACCCAGAGTCATGCGTGTTTAGGAATGCTGGTCTGAGCTTACCCTAATCAGAGAAGTGTTTTGATAGATATCCATTGTTCTGCAGCAATGAAGAAACTACTCTTGGGGTCATCATTCATACAGGACCCCCAATCATCCAGAATCTGGGTAGAGTCAATGATCTCTAAGAATGGGGCCCCAGGATTTTCAGGAGCCTTTGTCCTGGCTGTTCTCCCAGACTCACTTATGTGGGCCATCTGCAGTACTCCACATCATCCTACTCTTTGTTTTCCCTACCTCTCACATGAAGTACTGCAGTAGCCCCCTGCCTTATATTAATGGAAATGGAATCTGAAGTACTGGGCTTAATTCCATCTTTGCCACCTGCCTTTGCACACTTGACTTTGAAGGCAGATCCCTGAAAATGTGCTTCTTCACCTGTGTATGGAAATGAGAGCCCTACCTTCCAGGGTTTGTCCTGATGTGCCATGATGTGGGTGCTCAATCTAGATTTATTATGCTAATGAACAAGCAAAGGAATCAATATTTATTTATTTTTAAGCTGTTCAGTTCCTCATGTTAGTTGTCATATGCTCAAGTTTATTCCCAGTTACTGCCTCAACCATGAGTGACGTTCTTAATCCTCATTCACAGATCAAAATTCCATCTATCCCTCAAGACCAATGTGCAAGAAAAAATTCAGATGTTGACATTCTAAACCCCAAATGTGATGGTATTAGTAGGTGGGCTTTTAAAAAGTAGGAAGAACAAAAGGGTGGACCCTCAAAGAATAAGATTAGTACTCCTAATAAAGGGTTCTCATGGCACCAGCCCCTTACACCATGTGAGGGTATAAGAAGTAAGCATCGGGGAAGCTGGTCCTGATCTGACCACTCTGATGACCTGATCTCAGACTTCCAGCCTGTAGAACCATAAGAAATACATTTATTTTGTTTTTAAGCTCCCTAGTCTGTGGTATTTTGTTATAGCAACCCAAACAGGACTAACACATAAAATATTTTTATTCACTGTTTCAGCCAATGCCAAACAACCTTCTTCAGACACCTATTGCCCATTGTAAAGTGGTAGCCGATATATATATATATATATATATATATATATATATATATATATATTCCTCTGATGAACATAAGCCAAGTCCACCCGCTGTGATGCCAGCTCATGTGGGTATGGGCAGCCTGCCCTAATGATTCCAGCCTCATGAAGCCCAACCTGTTGACAGACTGTTAATCCATTGTGGGACCTTGACCTCTGAGACCCAAATACCCGAACCATAACATAGATGTAATTCCTAGGTAGTGGAGAATGAAAGGGCCAGCTCAATAAAAGGTCGACCGCAAATGGTTCACTCTCCCACTCTTTCTCATCCATTTCTCTGCCGCACAGCCTGTCATCACCCTGTGACCTTCTTAAGGGCACAGATCATGGTTTATAACTCGGTGCACTATTACATGTGCAATGAATTAAGATTAAGTGCCATCTGTGGAGTTGAATGAATTTGACCAAGAAGCATGCCCAGAAGCAGCACTTGACTCTAACCTGGGCATACTTTCAGCAACCCCCTGAACAGTCATTCATTTCACATCCATCATGTCCAGGCACTCGGCCATGCAAATGTAAATGACAGAGCATTGACCTCAGGGAATCCACTGAGAGATGGAGAGTGGGGCATTACAGTTCTCCTCACAAAGTGTCCCCTGCACAGCAAGGCAGTCCAGCCTCTTAGACATCCCTGTGGGAGAGCAGACAAGTCCCTGTCTTCCCAAACCTGGCTCACAGTGGCTAGGAAGCTGAGATAAGTGAATGGCATGAGAGCATTAGAATCTGCAAACAGTGTATCATGGGTCAGTGAACAATAGCCCAGAGGACAAATTGAACCAGCCACCCATTTTCATAAAGGAAGTTGATTATCATGAGGAAACACAGCCATGCCTATCCATTCACATTCCACTTAGGGTGCCTTAGTACCACAAGGGCAGAACTGAGTGACTGTGACAGAGACCATATGGCTCACAGAGCCTAAACTATTTACCACCTGGCCTTGTGTAGAAAATGATCATTGATCTGCTCTCTACAAAGGAGATGTATTATTGTAATTATGAATATTGTCCTCATAGCCATTTATGGAGAGATGACATGATATATGGCAAAAGCTTGGATTTATAGCCAATAGTTTTGGTTACAATGTCCTCTTTACCCTTGGGGGGTAGCCTTCCTGGCCATTACTGATGCATGAGCTCTTTTGCTCTTTGAACTGGGCTTCCCTTATGGATTTCCTTCTTTTCTCCACAGCCAGTGTATTGTGGAGCATGAATGAGGGACAGAACTTCTACTTGTTTCTCATTTCTGCTTTAAGACACCATTCCTCCTGTCTGTCATAATGGTCA